>JAQZBX010051034.1:0-19498 GCA_029593785.1 Cabassous unicinctus | reverse complement strand
TTAAAAAAAAAAAAAAAAAAACTATATTGTATGTCTATTTGGGGCCAATGGAAATTTTGAGGATCCTAAACTCCCAAGCCACCTCTTGGCACCAACACTGCGTGGGAAAGCCACCGCAGGGGTCAGACAGAACCCGGGGTTCCAGCAGCTTCTGAATCCACAATGTAACAGATAACTCTATTTTATCTTGCTTCTTTTAGGATCCCAAAGTAACCACCGGCCTACAGCAGGGAATCCACTTTTTGCCAGCTGTGCCAATGTTTGTTTCACACTGCTTAACAGTAATTCTAAGAGTTACTCAACCCCCGCTGCTTTTGGAGAAGGTCTAAAGGCAGAACAGAAGCAAAGAGAAGCTGATAAAACAAGCAGGCAGAGATAAGGAGGCTAGGACAGACAGCGAGAGCATGAGCAAGAGGGAGATTGAGAGAGACATGCTGGAGCCCAGGAGGTGCACTCGGCACCTGGCCAGCCTCTCGCCCCAGGTGTGCTGGCACAGCCAGGCTGTGCTGCCCTCACAAAGACAATGTCAGGACTGGCAGGGGCGGTTCCTAACTGACCCATGCATGGTCTGAAGATCTACAGTCGGGCAAAATTATAGTAATTATTGTGCTAAGGTAGTGGGATTAGGGCAATTTCCCCCTTTTTCAGTTATCCGTGCACTAACTCAACAAACAGTGATTGACTGCCTCTTGTGTGCCAAAAACCTGTGTGAAGAGCCAAGAGACTGAAGTGGGAGGGAGACAGTGAACAAAGGGCACTTAAGGCTAGGATTGAGGCAACAGAGCACAGTGCTGAGACCACTGATTCTAAAGCCAGACTGCCTGGGTTTGAATCCCAGCATTGCCACACACTACTGTGCAAACTTAGGCAAGTTAACTAATGTCCCTGTGCCTCAGTTTCTCTATCAATAAAATGGAGTAAGAGTACTTTATAGGGTTGGTATGAGGCTTGAAAGAGTTAATGCTGGCAAAGTTCTTAGAACAGTGTCTGGCACATAACAAGACCAGATAAGTATTTGTTAAAATAATAATAATAATAATAAAAGTGCCACAAAGGACCTAATGTAGACAGGATGGTTAGGGAAGGCCTCTCTGAGAAAATGACATTTAAATGGAGACATGGAGCGTGAGAAGGTGCCATCTTCTCTAATCCAAATGATCCATAAGGTGATTTTTTTTTTTTTAAGATTTATTTATTTGTTCCCCTCCCCCCACCTCGTTGTTTGCGCTGTCTGCTTTCTGTGTCTGTTTGTTGTGTGCTCTCTGGGTCTCCTCATCTTCTTTTAGGAGGCACTGTGAACCGAACCTGGGACCTCCCATGTGGGAGGGAGGCACCCAGTTGCTTGAGCCACATCCACTCCCTGCTTGTTGTGTCTCCCGTTGTATCTCCTCGTTGCATCACCTCATTGCATCACCTTACCACGTCAGCTCGCTGTCTTGCTTGTCTTCTTTAAGAGGCACTGGGAACCGAACCCAGGACCTCCCATGTGGTAAGCGGGCACCCAGCAGCTTGAGCCACATCCACTTCCCGCATCCACTTTTATAATTCCAAAAATAAATTTTTATTTTTAAAATGTGCACTTTGAGTATTTTTGAGTCTCTGGAATGATCCTTCAACAAGTCACATTCTCAAGCTCATCTGGTGCTCTTGCCAAAAATGACCACCTCTGTTCTGGGAGTGCAGCCTGCAGTTGGTGGAACTAGGCTTTGCTGCATGAGAAACTAAGAGCTTCGGTGGGGAACAAATCCATGGCTGCAGCCTTCTGAGCCTTGATCTCTACTTGATGAGATTACCAATGGCTGCCAGGAGCAGAACCCAAGAGTTGCAGGGGAGGTGGAAGGGCTCCGGGGCCACCAGAGAGTCGAGCCTGGACATGCAGGCTCTCCTTCCAGAACCACAGGTCCTGGCCCCAGCAAAACTCAGTAGGTGAAGCAGGCCACCTACCTCTCCGTCTGATTCCCACCCTGGGGTGCTCTGTGCTCCCCAGGCCCCTACAATGCTCTCCCTCCCTAAGCACTACTTTGTACCTCACTCACCATCCCACCCCCAACCTGATGCCTTTAAAACCCCCTGTATGTCGCTGCCTCGGGAATCTTCCTCTCCACTTTTCCCTTACAGTGACCATTACAAGTGTTAATAAGAATCTTTACCGTGAGACCATCTGGAGCTTACCAGGTATCTATCTACATAACAAGGGCCTCCTAAAGGCAATCAGAGGGAAGCGGATGTGGCTCAAGGGATTTAGCGCCTCTCTCCCACATGGGAGGTCCCAGGTTCTGTTCCCAGTGCCTCCTAAAGAGAAGATGAGCAGACACAGAGAGCACACAGCAAATGGACACAGAGAGCAGACAGTGAGCACAAACGAGGGGGGCGATAAATAAAAAATAAATCTCAGGAAAAAAAAAAAAGACAACCAGAATTCCAGAATGCAAGACTATCACAGGCAAGCAGGCTGCAAGGGGTGACATTTAGGGGTAGAGGAACTCTAAGGACCTTTCCAATAACCGTGCTTGCAGCTGACCATCCCCCATGGGCAGTCCCAGCTGGAGGCCACCACCCGGAGGCACCCATAGCCTCATGGCTGAGGGAGCGCTGCGCCTCCTTCCCTCTTCTTACACCCTGAGCTGCCTATGTCATAGACACTAAGGGCAGGAAAACATCTCAAAACACGTCTAGTCCGAATCCTTCAAGATATAAATGAGGAAACTGAGGTCCAGGGAAAGGAAGGGACTTACCCGAGGCCAAGGCTCCTCTGGCCTTGGCTCACTGCCTGCCCAAGGGAGGAGTGCCCTGATACTGCCTGGGCTGCCTCAAGCTCTGGTTTACGGGGCACTTTCCTGGGTGGCTGAGTGAGCTCAAAATGCCCAACAAAAAGCCACCCCCTCTCCACCCCTCTGCTGGTCGAGGACCCCTAAGCACCAGGAAGGCCTGCACAGCCCTCCATTTGGCAACCCAGAAGAGCTTGACCTGCCCCAACTCACAGTCCAGTGGGGAAACTGAGACCCGAGCCCTTGCCAAGGGCCAAGAGCATGGCAGGTGGGCAGGGCATGGCCCTAAGCAGCTGGTTCCCTGGGCAGAATCTACACACACAACTCCAGCCTCCCAGCCCAAGAGGTGGGTCTGAGCCCTGACCTCAGCCTTCTTCCTTCTTCTGGGGGTTCCCTAGGCCCATGCTCTTACCTTCATATTCTACCTACTTCCACTGCCAGTAGCCCTATCTGACCCCATCGAGACCACCTGCTCCCAGAACGCCCCAGGCATGGGATAGAGGATGCTGCTGAAGCTCAACTGAGCCCAACTTGGCCTTTCAGAATGATCCAGGTCCAGTCTCAGCAGCAAGGAGGGACAGCCAGTCCATTGCCAGGGCCACAGGCTTCTCCCCCTTCAGGGGATGGTCTGGCTGGGCTACAGGAAGTCTACAAAGCTCGAGTCTCAGCAAGTCCAGAATCTCAGAAAAGGCTGCCTGGCTTGGCCTTCAGATCCAGTTCAGTCCCACGGCTCTGGCAGATGTGTGAAAAGCCCAGTACTTTATGTACAGGGCAGGGATAAGGATACATTGCGGAAATGCATTTACTTTCTGGCTTATAGGCCCATGGAAGAGAGGAAGGGATTAAGAGCAGCTGCCAGGTTGGCGATTTGGCTGGATGCTCTCCACCAGCCCCCGGGACGCCAGAGACCCAGGTGGCTTGTACAGGTGGTGAGCTGAGAGCTCCCCCAACTCCCAGAGGCAGAGCTGTGCAGGCTGGTGTGGAGGGCTCTGGGGGGTGGGAGGTGGAGGGTCGGCACAGGGACCTGCATTCCAACACGGGAGCAGCTGTGGGTCTAAGTGCTTCTCCACTCTCCAACCTTCCCCCCTGCAGCATCTTCCTGCTTTGGCTGGACTTGCTCTGTGTCCACCTACCTGGCTGGAAGGTTTGCTCCATGAGGGCCAGGACATCCTGTCTTATTCACAGAGCCCCTTCAGAAATGGAGGGCAGGGAGGGAGGGGAGGAGGGAGGAAGGAAGGAATGTATACACCTAGGTCTATTCCTACAAGAGAGGAACATGCTGGGCTTCACGGAGGTCACATCCAGATTGCTGGAGCCACGAGGAAAAGGCGGGGATGGGCACGGCTCATCCTCACCAAGTGACCTGGCCAGTCCACCTGGTTAGCAACCGGTTGTGTGGTCTTAGGCAAATCTTTTTCTGTGCCTCAGTCTCTCTGTCTGCAAAGCAGGGATAAACGATGCCTGCTCTGCCTATCCTAGCATCAAGATGAAAATAAGATAATAGGTGTGAAAGTGTGCTGGACAGATGAGAAACCATTTGAATCTGAATCGATCATGATCATGATAAATACTGTGAAGAACTACAGCATTAAGCAGAATTAATCCTTGCTGCTTGGGAAGCAGAGCAGCTGGAGGCCGAGGGTTGTTGGGTAGCACAAAACCACCAGGAGTGTGAAAGCAGCCCCCCATCCCACCCCCTCTGGGGCACGGACTGTGCTGATGGAGGGGGGTGAGAGGTACTGGAGGCCGGTCTCTGTCTCCCTCCCACTTGGAAGGGACTGGAAAGGGGGGAGGGCTAGCTGCCAGCCAGGGGAGATGGGGGCTTCCCAGACTGCCCTATCCCTTTACCACGAACTGCTCAGCCTGCTGGAGAGGCAAGGCCCTCTCTGGTGTGACCCCACAATTAGAGGCCAGGCCCAGCCCACAGCCTGCCCCAGGCCTTCACAGGGAAGCTAAGGACAAGGGGGTAGGCAAGGGGTCTGTGAGTGTGTATTTGGAGTCAGAATTACTGCCCTCCATTCCTCCCTGCTGTTCCCTCAGGGGCTTCTTATGGTTCTTGTGGACACACACACATGCACACATTCACACCCCTCTCTGCTTTACCTCCTTTTAGTAAAAGATTTTTTAAGGGTCTGATCTCAGATCACATTCCCTTTCCTCCTGCCTCTTTCTCAGCAATCCTGTCAATTCTTCCTCCCATCCTGGAGGTGGGACACAAAATAGGAGCCCCCTACACCAGCCTCCCCACCCCGACCCCCAGGCGCAGGGGCACAGGGAAGTCCTCACAGCATCAGGCCTTTCCCTCCTCCTCAGCCTCCTATCCTCCTTCGGGGACTGGCCCAGTTACCAGGAGCCCCGGGGCTCAGCTCCTCCAGCCCCCAGAGTCTGTTTCCTCCTGTATAGGCACCCAACGCTTGGCCCACCCCGGGCAGTGTTCTCCTGGCAAGGCCACTCCCAAAGGTTCAAAAGCTGGCCCGTCCAGAGATGGTGGCAGCTGGAAGTCTGCGGCGTAGGCCAGGGCAGGAGATCCGTGTGCTGCTATGAGGCTCTATCAGGATGTAGGTACAACCACAACAGGAGAAAAGGGGCAGCACTGATGGGGGATGCCAGTCCCCCATTGCCCTGGCCTCATCACTGGGCTGGTCTTGTCCTTGAGTCTGAAAGGACTATGAAGGAAGACAATGGGTTTAGAAGAAACACCTGGGACTCCTGAGTCACCAAGGTTTGGCCTCATGTCATAATTGCTCAGCTCTGGAAGCTTCCATGCCCCATGATCCTCCATCTCCATCTCTGCCCAGGGGCAAGGGAACTGGTTTGGTTACTCCTGCCATCTGGCTCCATCTGCCTCTCCCAAGAGTTGGCCTCTGCCTGCTTCCTCCGAGGAGGTGATGCCCCTCCGTCAACCGCCAAGGATGCAGGACTGCCAGTGGCTGTCACCTCTGCTGTGGAGGTGGGAGCTGCAGTCTTGTTGTTTGTCACTGAGAGCTGGACAGAGATCATCACACTCATCTTCCGGATGGAGAAATTAAGGCAGAGAAATGTCCCCTGACCTGCTCAGATTCCATTAGAAACCTGAGGCATAATCCCAGTTGTACTGCCCCCCTGCTAAGGGCTCTGACATCAGCCAGCCTGATCTGGAAGCCGTTTGCATGTGTGTCCACGACCATGGGGTTGAGAGGAGACCTGGCAGTGGAGGCAGGGTGGGCAGAGGTGTGTCAAACCTGAGCAGGGGCAGATGTACCTGCTGAGCAAGTTCAGGAACTCGGCTATACCTAGCTACCTCTGCTCCCTCAGGTAGGGCCCCACTGCCTCAGTACCTACTTAGGAGTCACCCCAAGGCTGCGAGATCCCTCTTGGGCAAGACAGTATGCCTGCTGCTGCCAGGCTGCAGGACCGTGGAGAGCAGAAGAGGAGGGAGGCAGTGCCTGGAGCTTCCACCAATGAGCCCTGCCTGAAGGGAGGGTCCCCACAGTAGCTGGTTCCTTGGGGGGATGTTCTGAAGAGGCAGGGAAGAGAGGACCTTTCCCACTCACAGAGTATACTGGGATGATTCTCATCACTGATAACTCCTGATTTCCTCGAAGCCTGTTGGGCCTCGGCAAGGATCAGCTCTCCTCAGAAGCCTCTGCCTGTGTCCTCTCCATCACGAACCATCTTTCGGAGGCCTCTCTTTAGTGTGAACATCACCCAGCAGGCCAAGAAGTGCTCAAGGCAGAGGACCAGGAACTGGAGTTAAGCAAAGGGAGGTGGAAGGAGCTATTTGCATCTGGACTGTAACGGTCCTGTCAGACCACCGTGGAGGGCTGGTGGTTACCCAGGCTGGCCACTGACAAAAGCAGGGTCCTGAAAGGCACAGCTGGGCAGCTTCCGCCATCTTGGAGCCCTGCCTCGGTCCCAGAGACCCTGTGCTGCGGTGGGATTGCTCCATAAGCCTCTCTCCATTCCTCTCTGAGGTCCGCAAGGCTTTGCCTCACTCCACGAGCCGGCCCCCGCCTCCTCAGCTCCTTCCCAGAGCGTAGGCAGGGTCTCTGGCCTTCTCTGTCACACCCTCCACAGGGCTGGGCCCGGAACACACACAGAGCTCTGTTAATTTACGGTAACAATAAAACTCCTCCGGGACCACCTCTTCTGTACAAACAGCCCCGACCACACCCAAATGTTTATCTCAGATGCTTTGGAAAGAAAAGCAGGACTCCCCCCTCACTCCCCGACTCCCCTCCCAGGGGAAATAGTCACAGCTGCCCATCCCTGCCATACACACTCTCTACCTCTCTCAATCCACTATGAAAACAAATCGCAGGGGCCTAGGGATGGCCGGACAACAAAGCCACAAGGCACAGAATCTGGAAAAAACTCAGTGTGGAGAGCTGTCTATTGAACACAGAGTCCAGTGCCTGCTCGGCTCTTCCACCCACGTTCAGGGCCTCTCTGCCCCACCCCCACCCCAGTCCTTGGCCTGGGGTCTGGGCTCAGTTCCAATCCGAGGCCCTCCTTGGCCGGCCTTCATCATGGGGCAGCTGCCTCCACGCTGCCCGCTCCTGGGCCTCAAGCGCACTCCATGGAGAGCCCCATCCAGCGTGGCCAGCCCATGGGCCTCTTGGCCTGCACCTGCCCTGGGCTTTCCTGGCATGGCCCACCCCGCCGGAAGTGCCTGCTCCAGCCCCAGCCCCCTCACGGCTCCAGCTCCCGGGAGAGGCGGGAGAGTTCCCGCTGGTTGTCGATGACCTTCAGCTGCTGGACGTAAGCCCAGGTGCTGGCTGGACTCCGGGTGTTCAGGGACTGCTCCGAGCCTGGCAGAGGGGAGAGCAGTCAGGAGGCACCAAGGCCACTGTGTGGAACCCACCCCTTCCCCTACCAAGGAGCAACTTCGGCTCTCCTCCCTCCCCCACCCATCCTACCCCTTCTCATCGCCAATTCCCTCAGGCTCTCCTGCTCCCACCACCCACCACCCCACAGACTTAGGGGGTCAGACCTGCACAGTGATCAAGAGAGTAGACTCTGAAAAAAGCAGGTTTCCCAAATTATGTACAGCATAATACTATTTTTACAAAGTCCCAAAACAACTAAAACTAAAGAATATTTTGTTGGGGTATAATATTTATCTGATAAAGCTATTGTTTTTTTAATTAAAAAAAAGATTAACTCAAAAATCAGGATATAGGTACCTTGGGTGGGGAGAGGAGAAGGGAGCCCGGCATAGGGAGATGTAAGTTATTGTCAATGTCCTTGTGCTAGGGTTTGGGGGTGGGTCCAGAGATATTTATTATATTATCAGAATAAATAGAAAATAAATCAAATAAAAGGCCAATGACGACAGTGCAGTGTGAACCGTGGATTACGATTAATGCCATTTCATGCAACTGAGGTCCAGTTAAAAAATGCAGCTCTGGAGAAGGAGGGCTTAGGGTCCAACTCTATCACTAGCTAACTGTGTGGTCTTCAGCAAGTTTCTTAAATTCTCAAGTCTGTTTCCGCATGGCTAAGTTAGGGGGAGCAATACCACCTCCATCTTAGAGGTCTTGCAAAGACTTATCAAGATCATGTATGTCGCCCACGGCTTAGGATTTTTCGCTCCCACCCTGGCCCCCTACTTACATGTGGAGACCCTTGCCGCCTGGCTGTCCTCGTGCAGGTGGGAAACACGGCTTCTGAGTGGTGAGAGGGGCGCTGGGTGGGTGAGAGGTGTGAGTCAGGGGGGCAGAGCCAAGCCAGAGCCTTGAAGAGGGAGGGCCCATAGGCACTCAGGGATGGGGGAGGGAGAATGGGGTTTCTCCTGGGTCCTGGGCTAGTGGGGCCTCCTGCCCAGAGGACTGTGGTGGACTGAATCTTGTCCCCCAACAAGACATGCTAAGCCCTAGCCCCAGTCCAGTGGCTGTGAATTTATTTGTAAATAGGACCTTCGGAGATGTTAAGGCCAAATTGAATCAGGGTGGGCCTTAAGTAAATATGATCGGAGACCTTGTAAGTGGAGGAGGTGGGATACAGTAGGAGTAGAAGCCACAGGAGGAGACCCAGAGAGACAAGTGGCGATGGTGAGGCAGGTTAGTACAGGGAAACAAGGAAAAGATGAGCCACAACATGGCTGACAGACAACATGGCCGACAGACAACATGGCTGACAGACAACATGGCCACCGTGAGACCCCACAGAGACCTTGACCCTGATCTTGAAGCCCAAGTTAACTCTTTCCAGGATCTCCCCTTGGCCCCGGATATTCCAAACAGTCCTCCATTGGCCCCCACCATTGGTGGGGTAACCAATAACAGCTGGGACCCCTCCCCTTAGCATTAGCAAGGGGAGTAATAATTAATAGTTTAAAAGGTGACCACACAAACCAGAGCTTGCGCCTTCTGCCTAGAGGAGCCCGCACCAAATCTCGGTGCGTACTTCCGTCCTTCTCTGCCATTTCTCAGCGAGCTCTGTTCTTTCCCCCCATCTCCCAATAAATTCTTTTTACTGGCCTAACTAAACGAGCATGTTCTTGAATTCTTTTATGCAACATAGGCAAGAACCTAGAGCAATCCAACACATCCCTGGCTTCATTGGGAGGGAGGCGGAGACTGACTGCCGGCAAGCTACCACCAGAAACCTTAGGTTGTCTATATCTTGAATTTGGACTTCTAGCCTCCAAAACAGCGAGACATTAAAATCCCTGTCTAAGCTGCCCAGTGTGCGGCATCTGTCAACCGTAGCCCTGGCAGGCTGAGACAGGGGCCCTCCGTCCCCCTCACCGAGCCCCTCACTGAGCCCCTCACCGAGCCTCTCACCGTTACTGTGGTTTCGGCAGTGGTGCAGCATCCGCATGGCTCTGGCCATCATTCTCTGTGAGCAACACAAGGGCAGGGATCTGGCCTGAGGGGGAGAACCCCTGTCCTGCCCTGTGGGGCAGCTGGGACTCTGAGCTCCCTTTGAACAGGGGGTGCTTCTAGGGCCCAGGGGGCTGCAAAAGATGGAGTCAGGTCTGCTCACCCCAGCACACCCAATAGAGACCAGCCCTCCAATATGCACTGGAGTCAGGCAGGGGCAATTTGAAAATAAGCCTTCATATTTAGACTATTAATAACAAGTGTAGACTCTCTCCAACGCCCCTTCCAAGGACACAGTCATATCCTCCAGCCCACTCTGGGGACAAATGTCCATCCTCCTTGAACTCACCATCTTCTCAAAGTTGATGAGATTCTCCACTAGTGTGTGGTTTCCCTCATGGATGAAGGTCATGTCTGCAAAGAGATGGCTTTGCTCATAAGTCCCCAAACTCCTTTCCCCTCCTGTGTCCTAGGAATGGTGAAGACCCCATCGTGGGGAGCCTGTCTACCCCGACCCTGCCCTCTGACCTCCGAGAGCAATTTCCCTGTATCACAGGCCATCTAACACCATCTGTATTTGCCTACACGTCTTGAATCCTCACCAGTCTGTGGACTCCTAACTCATCTCTGGGCTCCCCAAGGCATCAGCACCTTGGAATCAGTCAGAGGGTTTGGGGATGGATACACAGGCAGGCCTGGACACGGAAGGACATGGAGGCGGGAAGGTAAGCATGGCTCCTGTTACCTTTGAGAAGAAGGGGCATGAAGGGAATGACGGGAGGGGAGAGCTTGGTGAGAGCCAGGCGATACACCCGGTGGTTCCAGGAGGGGTCCTGAGAGGGGAAGAAGGCCCGGTCAGCGAGAGGCGTCCCACACGTCATCACCCACCGCCTGCCGCACCACCCAGGAGCGTGGGACGCCCAGGCTCGTGACCATGCGGGAGAGACCCAGAGTCCAGCCTCTCCTCACCCCCAGGCTTCACCAGAGTCTGCGGCAGGCGCCAGGAAGCTGCCACTGCCCAGAATCTGTGTCCACACTGCTTCCTGACCTCTGGCCCCCAAGGAAAACTTCACGACTCTCTCTCTCTCTGGTGGGTAAATTCCTTTGGCCCTTCAGAGTCCCATGGAGTTCCCCACTGCTTGGAGGCGGAAACCAGCCTTTTATGTGTCCATGAGATGAATTGTTTCCCAAGGGCTCTCAGGGCTGTGCTGATAAATGCTATTCTGGTTCAAACCCTAAAAGGCCCCTAGTTCTTTCCTCACCCTTTGGCCTATCTGACCTAGGAGGCCCTGGGGCCACGTCTTGGTGCCAGTACAGCCAGAGTCCAGCATCCCCCTGGTGCTCCCCTGGCACCTCGAAACCCAGGGCCATATACCCGGGCGTGCTGTCCTGGCCTTCCCACAAGATCATATCCATACACACTGGATGATATAATATGCTCTGCAATCCATCACAATGCTAACCCCCACCCCCACATACTTCAGCCAGCTCCTCAAACTCACAGGCAGTTAGGCCCTGGGCCAGGGTTGGGAACCCCTAAGTGTTCAAGATCCGGAAGAGAACCCAGTTGTCAAGGCTCCTTGAGGGCCCAGCCCAGCACTCACCAACAACCTTTCAAGGGCAGAGTACAGCTTCCGGACTTTGTGGGGCAGCCGCTGAGGAAGGAGAGGAGGGTGGAGCTGCAGCAACTCTGGGATGGGAGCCCCACCTCCAGTCAGGATCCACATGAGGGGGACCCGGTGGTGAGGTCCTGGCACCCCCATACCAGAGCACACCTACCTCCCAGGTGTGGGCCAGGCGGCTGATGGCCGAGTTGCTGAGGCCAAACATGACAGCAAAGAAGGAATTGAGATTCTTTTGTTCCTTGAGGCTGTGAGAAGACCCAGACACCCTCAGGGGATGCCTCCGCCCACAGCCCCCCACCCCAGCTGCCCAGGCTCCATGGGGACAGGAGGCAGAGGTTCGAGGGGCCCCAGAAAAGAAAAGGGATGGCAGATTTTGCAGCATACCGAGCAGGAAAGGGGGCTTAACAAAAGGGTGCCCCAGGACTCTGCCCCCCCCACCCACGGGCACGCACTGGGCCGCCAGCTTGATGAACTTCCTGAGCAGCTGCGCCCGCGAGCCAGGCACAGGGCAGAGGCACAGCTCCGTGGCCACCCAGTACTGCAGCTCGTTGAAGCGGCGCATGAAACGCTCCAGGTTGGCGGTGGTGACATCCCGCAGGTGCTGGGGGCCCAGCACGAAGTGGATCAGCTCCACCTGGGGGGACAGTGGGCGCTGTCAGGGCTTGCCAGGCTGGCTGCCCCGGCCCCCTGCTCCCCTCCTCTGGGCTCTGCCCTGGCTGGGGGGCCTCCCCACAGGCACCTGTTGGATGCTATTGAAGAGGTTCCAGTCGTGGTCCGTCAGCTGGCCCGCCAGGTCCTTGGCGCTCACCAGGTCCAGCCCCTCAGTGGAGCCCAGAGTGGGCCCCAGCTGCTCGGGGTGTGGGGTCTGCAGGTGGGAGAGCACTCAGGGGGGAGCCTGAGGAATCTGGGGGTAAGGCATGAGGTGGGGGGAGAAGGCATTGGGCCAAGACTTGTGTCTCTGGTAGGGGGAGAGCTGAGGAGGTAGCGAACGGCAGGGGCCTCACGGGGCTGTAGCAGCTGGAAGATGGGGTTCCTGATCTTTGGGGGGCCCCTACCTAGGGCAGATCCTCCTCTTTCTCCTTGGGAGCTCCCCAAAAGAGCTGTTCCTCCCCCCCATCAGGTGAGGCCCACTCCTTCCTCTTCCCCCTTAAGACGCTGCCATTGCAGAGCCAGGCGCCTCCTCTTCTTGTGACCCTCTCCCGACGCCCACCCTGCCACCACTACCCTTCCCAGAAGAGTTCCTCCCTAGGCCCTGGCGCCCGGCCTGGCCCCTACCAGCTTGTGCACTTCCTGTGGGTTGACAACAAAGAGCCGCTCATTGAGCCCCAGGGAGGTGGCCACGCCCCGGGCATCTGGCTGCAGGCCAATGGCATCTGCAAAGAGAGCAGAGGCTGTGCTGGGCGGGGCCAGGAGGGGCCAGGGACCAGCTTGAGGACGGGGTGGAGGTCCTGTTTGGGTAGGGGTGGAGACCCCTTCTCCCAATCGTGGTGTTGGAACACAGGGCAGTTGCTCAAAATGTGCAGATGCACGTGCCCACACGTCCAAGCTAAAGGGCAGCATCCTGAGCGGGAGGTAAAGGGATTCTTAGTGAGACAGACCTCGGGTAAGGCAAAAACCCCCCTGAGCCTTAGTTTCCTCCTTTGTAAAATGGTGTCAATATGACTGGCCCCGCAACTGCTTCACAAGTCCGATGATGTAATTGATAGAAATAATGACTGTATAGACATGATGCATATAAAGGCCCTTTGAAAATTGGAAAACGCCTTACATAAGTATTGGTGTTGGTTACCATCAGCTCCCTGTGGACGGTGACTGTGGTTTTCATCATATTTGAGTCCCCAAGTCTCTAGACCAGTGGCCTCCAAAGGTCCCCGAGACTCTCCATGTGTCCAGGAAAACATACTAGATTTATTTATATTTACTTTTCTCATCTGATTTGCATGTCTATTTTCTGTGTAGCTTTATAATTAGATCCTAATATTAATGAGGTTAGTATGTATATGATTTATAAGCAAATATACACATAATGGGGTTTGTAATAAAACATTGGTTATGGACTTGCGTGCCAAGTATGTAGTTTGGTCTCAATACTGACTTTGGGCAACTGCAACTCCCTGCATCGCCACCAGAGGGCAGGGCTTTCCACAACACACAGGGCCCGGATGACCTCAAGTCCGTCCCTACTTCCTGACAGAAGGCCTCTTCTTTTCTCACTTCCATTATTCTCTGAATGCCCCCAGTTCCTGCCTACCCTGGCTTCCAGCTGTCAGGCCTGAGCTGGCCCCTGCACAGAGAACAGTGGCTTTGAGGGTCCCAGTTCCATGAAGGCAGGTCTTCAGCACCACCAGAGCTGCCACATTCGGAGCCCTGACTGATAACTCTAGTTCACAACCCATTGCCTGGCCCACAGCTGGCCTGCAAAGGGTTTGTTGACTGACTAAATGAATGGAGACTACCTAAATTCAAAGGCCAGCCACAGGCTCACTGTGTGAGCTTGGGGAAATTGCTTAATCCCCTTGAGCTTTCGTTTCCTGGTCTGGAAATGGGATAAAGATACCTGTCACATAAGATTGTTATTAGGAGTAAATGAATATATAATAATGACAGATACATCATATATATTGGTACAGATAATGATATATCATATATAATGATGATAATTAAATGTCAATAATCATAGTAGCAGCTAGGACACGTGGCTCACGAGCAAAGGGCCAGTATCAAACGCAGGCAGCCGACTACAAAGTCCACACCCTTCACTGCTACATGTAAAACATTTTGCATAGATGTAATGAACCTCCCATAAATGCCAACCATCACTAACATCGATGACGATGCTAAAAATGAAGATGATGATAATGACTTTAATGTAGGGATCTGGACTCGTGTCTAAGAGGGCACCCTCCCACCCGACCCAGAGATGCAACTCACCACCTGCGGAAGTGACCTTCACCAGCACCTGCCCCTTGGTCCAGCCATCCTCCTGTGCCAACGCTGCCATCACCTCCCTCACTGAGGCCGTCACAGGCAGCTGGAGGGTCAGCACCGAGTGGTCCGGCCGGCAGATGTCATAGGGGACTGGAGAACAGGGCTGGGATGAGCTGGGGTGGGGGCTGCTTGGTCTCCCCTGGCCGGGAGGGAGAGGGCAGCAATTACAGCAGTGGGAGGGTCCCAAGGAGGCAGGAAGGGCGCTGAGAAGCCTGGGTGGAGAAGCTGCAAGGAGTGGGGTGGGGGGGGCCCGGGGGCCCAGGAGGCAGACTCTGCCTGGAGCCTGGAACAGAGACCCTGAGGCATACAGCCCACCACCTGGGATCAGGAACATCCAGGCCAGGTGACATCCAGACAGAAGACAGAAACAGCAGGAGGGGCAGCCACCAACCTTTGTCCCCAACCCGGATGGCACAGCTGTTGCTGGGGAGCAGCTCGTCCTGGCTGGGGAGCCAAGCAGGCACGTTCCGGGCCTGAGGGGGAGAGAAGGTTAGGCCCGGAGGATGCAAGAGAAGAACACGCAGGGAGGGGGTGGGGAGGGGCCTTTGTCACCAGGAGCATGGGGCCTGCATGGCACACACACTGCCACACTAAAAGGAGCCCAGGCAAGGCACCTGGGGGCTCCTAGAGGAGAGACGGGAAGGCTGTGCCCAGCCTATGCCCCTCGATGTGCATGTCCAGCCCCCTCTACCAAGTAGGTCCAGAGTTGTTCCAGCGTGAAGACACCTCAGCTCTTGACCTTGGTTTTCCCTTCCTTTTCCTCCTTCCAGCCATCATTTGCTGTGTGCCAGGCATTGTTCTAAGTATCTGAATATTCACAATAGCCCTTTGACATAAATATTATTATTCCTGCTTTATGGGTGAGATAAATGGGGCTCAGAGAAGTTAAGTAACAGGCCCAAGGCCACACAGCTGCTAAGGAATCCTAACCTGCTCCCCTCTCCCTCGAATCCACCAAGAATCTACCGTGTCAACGACCCTATGGAGCCTCAGAGACCCTACTCAGTGGCGGCGCAGCCCCAGCTGGGAAAAGGCTCCGTAATGCAGTGTCCCCTTCCCACTCCCGGCGGGTCTTCCCGACTCTGATGCTAACTCTTCATCTCCTCAGCTCTGAACGTGGCCCATCCTCATTTGAAACTGGGTGCCTCGTTCTGCCCTAGATGGCCTTCCATGCTCTCCTCAGAGCACCTCACGGCTGGCCCCCTCCTCACATGTCCCCTCAGAACTCTACCACCAGGGCTGACCTCTCCTCAGAGGCCCGGTATCCAGTGCCTTCCAGAACCTTCCACAGCTGCGCTCCCTCTCCCCACACTCAGCACATCCATTGGATGCCCTCATCCTGCCTCCCGAGTCTCTCCTCCCCCTGGCCTGTGATCTTGTTCTGGAATCTTCTTGGAATGGGTCCTCCATTCTCCCCGTGCTAATGCCCCAGCTTCCCCAGTCCACAGGGCCTCACTCCTTGGCTCCTACAATAGCCCACCTGTTCTCACCCCGCACCTCAGGTGCCTCCAGCCCCTCTCCTCCAACATGTCTGACCAGAGCCAGATGAAGCTTCCTAACAGCTTCAGCGGCCATCATTGTCTGGAGAAAGTCCAGACTCTTCAGATGGCCTATTCAAAACACAATGAGATGGTGTTAATCCTCTGATCAAACCCCTTCAGTGGTTTGCTTTGCTCTTAGGACAAAGGACAAACCCCTTATCACTCTCCCTCTCCCTCTCCCAGGGCTCCTCCAGGGCAGCCCCTTTCCTCTAGAGCCTTGTACTTGCTGCCACCCCCAGCCCCACCTGCACCTCTCAGCTCCCGAGGCCGCCTCCCTGGGGACGATTGCCCTGGCCCCACACATGTGCCAGCTCTCCCCCTCTCTGCTCTCCAGGACACCTGTCTTGGTCATCACACATTGTGAGACTGTTTTAAAGGTTTGAGCCCTTGGTGGCTGTATCATGGGCACCCAGCATGGTGCCCCGCAGACAAGGGCGATTCAAATTTGGTTCCTGAGCATCAGCCACATGCCAGGCAGATGTGAACGCTGGGGAAACAGAGGCCCCTTGCTCAGCCAGCAGACACTGAGGTGGGATATGGCAGATAATAACAGACAATAAGCACGCAGACAAACAAAGAAGAGAAATCTGCATGGCAGTATGCTTGGAAGGAACTCGGAGAGGACACTTTGGAGGGGAGGGAGCTCTGGGTGGACAGCCAGGGGAGAGGAGGCTGTCTGAGAAGTCAGCATTTTGGCTGAGATCGGAAGGATGAGAAGGAGCCAATCAGGCAAAGGGCCAGAGAAAGAAAGTTGGGGGGTGGGGGGAGAAGAGGGTGAGACAAGTGCAAAGTCCCTAAGGTAGGAACAAGCTTCGCCTATAGAAGAGGAGCCAGTGGGAGCCCGAGGGACAGGGCAGTGGCACAGGAGGAGGTGAGAGAGGAGCTGGGCCCTGGCAGGCCAAGGCAAGGAGTCTGAATTTCATTGCTAATGCAACACACCCCCAAACCGGCCCCAGCCTGCCTTTCTAGCCTGTTCTCACACCATTCCTTAACCAACTCTCCCTCCAGGCACGCCTGCTCATCCCTTCCTGCCCCTTGGCTCCCCTGGCCCAGGCCCCTGCTGGGGGTGCTGCCACCTCCGGCTCCCCAGGAAGGGACGTGGTCTTCCCCTGGGCTTCCATAGCGCTTCAGGGACAGCCACCTGGTGCCATCCCCTCCTCTTAGGTGGGAACTGCTAAGGGGCTCTAACTGCGAGCATAAATGACCTCCCAGACCCACTCAGAGCCCCTTTGGGGGCACAGGGGCTAGGTCCCAGACGCACAGTGCCTGTCCCAGAGTACCATGCACGGGGAGTGCTCCGTGGACGCCAATCCCACACCCACAGGTGTGTGTGTGGGGACCCGTCAGAGCCCCCTAGGTGGGAGCTGAAGGAGGGGTCGTGCCATCCCCGGAGGAGGAAAGGGGGGAAGCCGGAGCCTGGGCAGCGGCGGGGCAGGGCGGGCACCTTCATCTGAGGAGATGCGTTCCCACAGCCATTTTCCAACCTGCAGAGCAAGCGAGACGGGAGGTGAGACCGGAGGCCATGGGGTGAGAAGCAGGGAGGTCACGGGGGCTCTGGATTCCCATCTGCCCTCCCCAGAGGCTCAGGGGTCAGCACACCCTGCTGAATAGCACAGAGCAGAAGAACTGGGCTGCACACCAGGTTCTCGACCCTGACTTTCCAAGGCCCACAGGGGAGGGCAAAAGAGTCCAAGGGAGAAGTTGAGTGAGGGTGTCAGTCCCCAGCGGCCCCCGTGGGAAAGTCTGGGAAGGCGGAGGTAAGCCGGGAAACATGCTGGGAGGGGCTCTGAGGGGCTTCAGCAACAAGTATGGCAGGACGGAGGAAGGAAGCGAGAAGAGCAGGTGCAGCCAGGGAGCCTAGCAAATGAATTCCTGCCTGGTGTAGGAGAATGGGCAATCTCGAGCAGAGAGGGGGCACATAGGGGAATCGATAAGAACAATTCATTGAAATCAGTGGGGACAGACGAATAAAACATGCACCATTCCCACACAGCCCTGAGTGCGAGGCCCCCCCCAAAGAGGTCTGTGCCCTCCCCAAGGGGGTGCACTGTGCTCTAAGAGGTAGGGGCCTGACTCCAGAGCTCGTGCTCGCAGGCCCTGTCACCCCAGGGCTGGGGCATCACCTGTGCAGCCGCCGCCTGTCTGGTCCCTGCTCCCGCAGCAGGTGGCTGAGCCGGACGTCTCTGCTCACCAGGTCAGAGAGTTTCTGTGAGGAGCCAAGAGTCACTACGCCGGCTGTGGCCGTGTCCGCCCTGGCCACCGCCCCCCCCCCAGGCTGGCTCTGCCTCACCCACCCGTACCTGGAGGAAGCTGGTGGCCACGGGGTCAGCGTGGAGCAGGGGGCCGGACAGGGCCACCCACTGGCCAACCAGCCGCAGGATCTGCAGCCTCTTGTTGCAGATGTAGGAGCTGCGTTCCTGCTCGCTGCCGCCCGCGGGTTCCGCGTGGAAGGTGGGCACCGGTCAAGGAGACCCCCGCATACGACCGAGGCCACCCACCACCCTTCAGGCAAAGGAGGGGCCAGAAGTCCAGGGTCCACTAACAAGTGGGCCTGGCACACGGCTCCTGCACGGCCCCACACACCATCGGACCTGCACTCCCCTCTTGCCCTGCCCAGCACACACGCACGGCCCTGAGCTGGAAGGATATTGGTGCAGGAGGGCAGTGCAGAGCTGGGCACTGGGCATGAAGACGCTGTGGGTCAGGAGGAAGTCGCTGAGGAATGTCTCTGCAGGGCAGGGTGGGGCAACAGGAGGATGCTTCAGAGACCTCGTCTCCCTAGCAGAGCTGCACATGCACGGCTGGAGCGGCCCAGCCCCTGGGGCAGTGCTCCCCATCCAAGCCAAGTGCACAAGCAAGAGGACTTTCTGCCCACTTGCTGGACCAATCCAGGGCCCGATGAGGCCAGGGCAGGGCGCCTGGCCCTCTCCCGGGCACAATGACCGTCTGATGAGTCAGTGCAGGCAGGAATGTGGGCATGAGAGCGGGCAGGGCATCTCCTGCCCCTACCTGTTGGGTCATGAGCACTGGAATCGGGCCGCATGGCCTCCAGCAGCAGTTCTAGGATCTTCTCCGGGGTGCCGGACATCACCGTATACCTGGCAGAAGCGGCCAGTCCTTAGCACTGCTACCACCGCTCCCCACTCCCCCACCCAGGGCAGATGCCGATAGTCACATCACTCTTCCCCGTTTGCCAGCCCTGTCCCCCCTGGAGGGTGGGGTGGCTGACTCGGGGGGCACATCCTAGTCCCATGGGTGCCTCCCCCACCCCCAGGGCAGGGCTCTGACATGGGGGGAGGCAGGAGAGACTGAGAAGTGGAAGGAAGACAGGGGGGCAGGAGGGCAGGTGTGGAGAAGGGGCAGGCGGGGGTGTTACCTGTTCCTGCCTGGGGTCGGGGGCCGAGAAGGGCCAGCGCCCTGAGAGGTTCTCTCCAGCACCAACACCACTTTGCCATGTTCTTCCAGTCTCATGGTCTTGGCTTCCACATCCTGGAGGATCGGCCACGCCTGGTGCTTAGCACACCCAGGCCCCACCCTGACCACCCCAGACCCTGCACCCCACAGGGTTCCCACAAGGACCTGCAGCCCTGCTCCCACCTCATTCACTCCCACCAGCCCCTCACACCACCCTCAGCTCCCACCATGTGGCCTGAGCTCTCCTCTCCCCCTCCCCTTCCCCATCCTCCCCCCTCCCTAGATCCCCCGCTCTCATGAAACAGCCTCCTGCCACACCCTAGCCCCCCACCCATTATGCAAGCCCACCCCTTCCC
>JAQZBX010051033.1:0-19489 GCA_029593785.1 Cabassous unicinctus | reverse complement strand
GGTAAACGTTCAACATTAGAACCATGGGATACTACTTCCCATCCATTAGGATAGCTAAAATTAAAAAGCAAAGCCTTTGGTGGGAACTTAATTGGTATGTCAATTTTGGAATTGTTTGGACAATTTTGTAAAAAGTTTAAAATAAACTTACCATGTGACACAGCCATTCTCCTCCTAGGTATTTACCCAAGAGTAATGAAAACATATGTCACCACCGAGATTCACATGTGAATGTTCATGACAAATTTACTTACAAGAGTTAAAAATTGATACAACTCAAATGTGCATCAACAAAGGAATGGCTAGATAAACTGGGATATAGCATACAATGGAATACTGTGCATTAATAAAAAGGAAATAAGTTATCTCTATTCACCACATGTATGAATCTTAAAATCACTATGCTAAGTTATTCATTTATATAAAATATAAGCTGATCTGTAAGGACAAAAAGGATATCAATGGTTCAGGAATGGAGTGAGGGAGGCCCTGAAATGGGGGCAAAATGGGAGTGATATATCTTTATTGTAGTGTATTGCACAGGTGTATACAACTGTATACAACTGTATACAAAAGTCATTCAATTATTTACTTCAAATGGATACTGTTTATTCTATGCAAATTATTCCTCAATAAAATTCATAAGGGAAAAATAAAAACAATGGATTCCAACCCAATGTTTGACTAAGTTCAAAAAGATGGTCCAAAGGGGAGAATGATCAGTGAGGGCTGGTGTCAGCTCATGCCAGCTCTCCAGAGCTGATTATGAACTTCTTCCTTACTCTGCAATGAGTCATTGACATCTTGTTGGTAGATTGAAATCAGCCATGGTAAAAGTATTTAAACCATGGAAATTAACAAATACTATAAACCAGAGATTCCTTCTACCCGAAAACCAATTGGTTGTTAAATATTTACTAGCAAACTACTAATTATTATCCTCTATAATATAATGAATATATATATATATTTATATACACCCAAGGCTAATGTTAATAGCTATGATCTTACCTCAACTTCTAAGCATTTAATAACCAAATGGGGAATTGATTATTTATATGTAATATAGTACACTGAGTGATGGAATAAAAAGACAACTTTTTAATTGGACTTCTTAAATTGGGAAAGAGAGATAGGCAAAGATTTTGTTAGAACTGATTTGGAAAGGGCAGTAGATCGGGAGTTAGCACACTTGAGGCAGCTGTTTGCTTTGAGAAAGGCTATGTGGCTTTGGGCACATCACATTCTCTGAGCCACAGAGTCCTCATTTGTGAAACGGAGACTATAAAACCAGATGAATTTAAATTACATGGTTTTTGTAAGGATTAAGTAAAATCATGTATGTGGTGGTGAGTGTTTTTATTGAATTCTAATCTAATGTTTCCAAAAGGTTTAAATGTCTTCCCCAAAAATTGTAAACTCCTTGAAAGCAGAGCACATAATAGGAATTCACTTGTTACTTATGAATTACATAAATCATTTCCATATATAAATACTAAGAATTTTATTTCTATTTTAAGAATTTTAGCTATCTACCTTTTTTTTGAACATGTACATTTAGATTGATTACATCATTATGTGTGATAAAATCAGCTACAATCTTTTCCCTTTTACTCTAACACTTCAGCGCTATAACTTAAAACTTCTCCATCTTAAAACAGTTTGAAATAGAACCTTTCAAGCATAGCTATAAAATTGTGCCTTGCGCTCTATGCTGAAATTTAAGTAGCCTACAAAAAAGAAATTTTCGAAGCTTCTTTGAAAGAATAAAAGAATTATAAATAAAACACAAACAGCCACAGTGGCAGTTAAGAATAAAAAATTCAGAATCTATTGGTATTCCCTGAAAAGAGAGGAATTATTTCCTGTACACAAAGAAAACCAGAAGTGAGAAGAAGTAGGAGGCTTATGGAAGAACCCATTTGTCTGTTCCTGAAACTAAAGAGTAAAATATGGAGGCTGGATCTACTGAAACATCTTTCTCATCTTTCTAATGGTTTAATAGGCTCAGTCACAGAATGCGCTGCATGAAGACAGTCTTAGCTTGGGATCAGGTTATCAAAACCTGCACCTGATACCATGGAGAATGATTGTGGAGTTTTCGTCAGGAAGTGACAAGATGAAAGCGACCTTTTTAGGAACACTCTCCTGGTAGCACTAACGTTAGTGCAAATATCCAGGTATAAATACAGGTTTCTATACTTGGATTCCCAGAAGCCTTTGTAGAAGGGAGGAATGGTGAGCCAAGACAAAACAAGAACACCCACTAGAAACTCCTACAAATTTCAGTCAATAGTAGATAGAGTATGAGCCTGGGTTATTATGTTGCTGCAGCAAAAGCTAAGGCAACCCTTGGGTGCCTTGTGGGAGTAAGCATCTAAGTGAGGGTGTTAATACCCCTGTTTGTTAAGCTAGTCAGACCATGTATGAAGGATTATATTCAGCTCAATATAACAAACTGTAAGGAAAACTGGACAAGCAGTAGCATGTAAAGAACTGGGGATATTTTACCTGGAGAGCTAAAGATTAGTTGGATATTAGATGAGGGCTGGAGATAATAGCTGTTTTCAAAATTAAAGTTTTAATTGGAAGTTAAAGAAAATTCCTTTTTTTCTATTGAGGTTTAAACAGTAATAGGATAACTGCTTAGAAGTTATTTAACTCAACTTCTATAAAAAGTAGATGGGAGGTTAAGATATGTAAAATAAAGGGTGCTTCCAATTTGGGAGTATATGAATTCAAGATTCAGAATCATTGTTTATGAAATGAATTCATGATATTCTGCCCTTTGTGTACATGAGGATACTGATCATTTCAACTTTTTATTGTAATAATGATTAGTTTGTATTGGTAACTTAATTATCCAACTTGCCATTGTATGAACTTTGCCTTGGAATAGAAGATAATATGAGGCCATGGAACTCATGATGGACTCAAGGTTCTGAGGCCTGCCTTATTATCACTGATATAACAGGACTTAGACACACTCATTTTCCCTGGATTTAGAACATGGCATGTTTGCTTGAGTGGTTGACTTTATTATTGAGAAAGGACAATTGGATCATTATTAAAATAGCTTTCTTAGAAGATGAATATTGAGTTATCTTTACTTATCAATGGGTAAATTAAAAGCAATTCTCATTATGGATTGATGCATTATTCCAGCCTCAGAATTATTGGCTCATGCATTTGCTATACTATAAATATAGGATGGCTTTCAAGGTATGATAAACTGGCTTATCTATTAAGTTAGCTACTGAGCTCAAGCTGACTTCTTTATTAACAATATCATTAAAAGCAGAAGCAATATTTTATTAATTTAAAGGATGGGTGACAATGCTTTAATTAGATTGTATAATTAAGCTTAAAACTACAATTTTTTCTCTACTTTTCCATTTACAGTTGGTAACGTAAAGCATTTTTATCTATTTTGTACCACAGACTCAGATAATTGGATTTTATCCTTTACCATTCAATCCATCAAGTTTTCTCATCTTTAAAAAATAACAGACTCAGACATTTTGGAATGTCAGCGATGAACTTGGCTTTACGCCTATATTGGAGTTCTGCTATTCATTTTTTAAAAATCACTATCTGCCAGATATTTAGAAATAATATGTAAAAAGTGACTGCCCTCATTCGGCTTACATGCATAAAGCTCCAAAATATGCTTAAAATATCAGATTTGCTCAAATCTACATTTAGCCAAAATATCAATCAAGAATCAGGACCAAAGAAAGACATTTTGAACACAAAGGTCTCAAAACTTAGCTTGGATATACCCTTTTGCAGGAAACTTCTAGAGGACATATTCCACTAAAACAAAGATATAAACTGTGAAAGGAAGACTTAGGATCTAGAACCACACTTCTCAAATTGTGCACCAACGTGCCCTAGAAAGCCACCCAAAAATCACAGGATGCCATGGAATATTTTGATTAATAAGGGAAATATTGTGGCATTTATCAGCCACCATGTGAACTACTGCTATTAATTTGCTTGGACCTAATTATTTAATGCACATAACTGTTAGGTATTTCCTTTGGTCTAGGAGTTTCATGAAAAAATTAAGCTGACATGAAGGGCATTATGAAACAAGGAAGTTTGCAAATATCTGATCTATGGTGGTTAGCATAAAACAAACACAAAAGGAATCCTCAGGATGATGGAGAAAGGAGAATCTTAATGACTAACGAGCAGCAGGCTAAGATATCTATCAGACCCTCTTGAAGCAGGTAAAAAGACAGCTTCTTCCAAAAGAAAAGAAACTGATAGAATGACCAATTTGTTTAAACATATTTAGAGGAGATTCAAAATACTCAGAGAGTTGGGGGATAAATTGATAAGCATGTAGACAAATAAGTAAAATTAAAATCAGCCAACTGCCAAGATATGAATAAGTGAAGATTCACAGAAAGGGAAAAATAGCCATTGTAACAAACATTGCTCATTTGATAATAGCTTTTTAAATAATGTGAAATAATGAAAACACTGAATATTTATCTAAAAAATTGGCTTATCTAGGGGAGAGGATGTAGCTTAAGTGATTGAGTGCCTGCTTCCCATATATGAGCTCTCAGGTTTGATCCCCAGTACCTCCTAAAAACAAACAAACAAACAAACAAAAGAAAAAACAAACCTCACTGGGGAGCAGATGTAGCTCAGTGCTTGAGCACCTGCTTCCCATGAATGAGGTCCTGGGTTCAATCCCTGGTACCTTCTAAAAAAAAGAAAAAAAATTGATTTATCTTGAAGGAATAGAGGAGAGCAAGCGTGAAAAATTTTTAGCATATATGTTTGTGTGTGTGTGTGTGTGTGCATAAAAGAGTCTTATTCATCATATTGCATTGGAAAGAGCCAAAAGGTAATTCTTACAAACAAAAAAAATTGAAAGTAGTAACAGAAGCATGCATTTTTGGTATCAAAAAAAATCACCTAAAAATATGCAGGGTGGTTACCTTTGGGGAACTGGTAATTGAAGGTAGTAAGAATTTTGTTTTAAGAAGGCTTGAAGAAATATTTGACTCTTTGAATGATGACTATTTGTAAAAATTTATAAATTTTGATAAAATATTTGAAAACTACATTATTAAGCAAAACATGTATTAAGACACAGAAGCTCATGTATACTTCCTTTCTTTTATGGTCTCTGATTCTTCAGTGATTATTTTATGTGACCCTAATTTCAGTAGAAATAAAAGAAGGGGGGTTTTGGAAGACAGTGTCCCTCTTTCAGTGGATTTGTAGGTAAAGGAATGAAGTAGAATATGGCAGCTTTTGAAGGAGAAGAAAGCAAACCCAATTCACTGAACCTGACCATTTCATTCTGTTTATTAAGTTATTTACTTATTTATTATTTATTTACTCATTCATTTTGAATTTTAAGTTAGTGTACAATAAAATTGACTTTTTTGGTATATAGTTCTATTAGTTTTAGCATACTTATAGATTCATGTAACCTCCACTACACTCTGGACACAAATGAGCTCCATCATCCCCTCAGATTCCTTCCTGCTGTGCACTTGTAGGCACTTCCTCGACTTCCCCCTATCCCCTGGAAATCCCTATTCCATTCTCCATCTTTGTAGTTTTGTCTTTTTGAGACTATCATATATATGGAATAATACATCATAAAACATTTTTAGACCAGCTTCTTTCACTCAGCATATTGTCTTTGAAACTCATTCAAATTGTTGCATGCACATGCATGAACCTTTAAAAAAATTTTTTATTAAGAGTAGTATTCTAGAATGTACCATGGTTTGTTTTATAATTACCCTTTGAAAGACATTTGGGTTGTTGCTAGTTTTGCTGACCATGAATGAGGATGCCATAAACATTTATGTAAAAGTTTCCATGTGAACATAAATTTTCATTTCTCTGAGGTAAATTAACCAGGAATTCAGTCATGTGTGTAATTTTATGTTTAAGTGTTTAGTAAACTACCAGATTGTTTTCTAAAACGTGTGTGCCATTGTGCATTCCCTTCATCAATATATGAGTGTTTCAGTTGCTCTGAGTCCTTAACAACACTTATTATGGTTAGTTTTTCTTTGTTGTGATATCTTTTTTGTTCATGTTAGCCATTCTCACAGATGTGTATAGTTTTATTTCTTCCTTTCCAATCTGTATGCTCTTCATTTACTGTTACTTGCCTTGTTGCGCTGGTTAGAACTGCTAATATGATGGTGAGAGTGGACAGGGCATCATTACTTTGTTCCCAGTATTATGGGGGAAATCACTACATAATGTTAGCTGGATTTTGTGAGTTTATTTTTCTCATCTTTTTGGTTACTCTCTATCAGCTCAAGAATGTGTTCTAATATTCCTAGTTTGGTGTGTTTAAAATTGTATGGGTAAAGAATTTTATCAAATGCTTCTTAGGCATCCATTCATATGATCATGGTCTTTTTATTTTCTTTTAATTGCTAACATGGTAGATTACACTGATTGATTTTAAAATAGTATTGATCCAGCCTTGCATTTCTGTGGTAAACAGTGTATTAAACTTTTTTTATATTGCTATATTTGATTTACAAATATCTGATTAGTGCTTTCATAGTATATATTTTCCCATTCTTTAACTTTTAACCTATCTATATAATAATGTTTGGAGTGAATTTCCAGTACACAATATATAATTGGGTAACATTTAAAAAAATCATTTAAAGAATTTCTGTCTCTTATTTGGTATGTTTAGATAATTTACATTTAATGTGATTTATTTTTAGGTTTGGATTTAGGTCTATCCTTCTATTATTTGTTTCTAATCATTGTTTCTATTTTTGTTCCCTTGCTTTCCCTTTTCTAACTTTAGTTGGAATACTTGAACATTTTTACCATTCCATCTTAATTTACCTATTGTGTTTTTTACTACATCTTTTGTATATTTTTTAAAAATTATTTTTGAGTAGTTGCATAAAGGCTTGCAATATATATACTTAATCTTTCACATTATATTTAAACTCAGCATTTTACTACCTCAAGTATAATATATAAACTGTCCACCTTTTTTCTTTTCCCTTTTTAGGGCATAGTTGTCTTATGTATTGCATGTATTCATTTTGAAATATCCATTGGATAATGTTCTACTTTTGTTTTCAACCATCAAAGACTTTTTAAAGAATGAAAGATTAATTGATTAAACTTACTCAGATATTTACTATTTCTATTGCCTTTCCTTCATAACTGATGTTCCATTTTTCCCTCTATCTGATAAATTTCATTTAGCAATTCTTTTAGAATAGGTGTACTGCCAACAGATTTTCTTAGTTTTCTTTTATCTGATAATGTCTTTATGTCACTTTCTTCCCCGAAAATTTTTCCTTCAGCAATTTAAAAATATTGTTCCACTTTGTTTTGGCCTCCATGATTTCTCATGAGAAATTGTCAATCATTTGAGTTGTTATTCCCCTGTAAGTAACATGTCATTTTCTTCTGATTACTTCCCAGATTTTTTTTTTGCCTTTAGTTTTCAGAAGTTTGATTTTGATGTGTCTAGACATGTTCTTTAGGTTTATCATTTTAAAGTTTCATTGAGATTCCTCAATCAGTAAGTATTGTCTTTTACAAAATTTAGGAAGTTTTTAGCCATAAATTTTTCAAATATTTTGAGACTCTGATAACACCAGTGTTAGACTTTTGGTTTTGTTCCAGTCATCTCTGACCCTTTAAAAAAAAAAATCTGTTTTCTCTCTGTTTTTAGAGTGGATCTTTTTAAATCTATGTATCTTCAAATTCACTGACTCTTTTCTGGGTCATCTCCATTCTGCTATTGAGTGCATCAAATGTTTGGTTTTTTTTAATTTTGTTAGTGTATTTTTCCATTATAAAAATTTCATTTAGTTGCTCTTTATTCTATTTCATTGCTTGGATTTTATCTCTCCATTCGTTTCAAGAGCACTTACCTTTATTTCTTGGAGCATTTTTATAATAGCTACTTTAAAGTCTTTATTAGATAATTCGTGTTAGTTCTCTGTTTGTGTCTTTTTTATTCCCCCATGCAAGTTGAGATTTTCCTGGTTCTTCATATGCTGATCAAATTGCATTACAGACATTTGAATATTATGTTATGAGACTTTGGGTCTTGTTTAAATCCTATTGAGATTATGTGTTTGTTTTATCTGCCAATCGAGTTGGTGGAGTTCAGTTTACAAGTTCTGACTAGCCACCTTCTGTGAGATGTGGCTTCAGTGTGAGTTTTATCTTAAAAGACATTGCAGTGCTGCTTGGCTCTTTCCTATGTGTACATTACCCAGTGGCAAGTCTGGCACCTGGCTGGTATATATTTTGATTTAGTTCTCAAAGTCTCCAGTATACTTTGTAGGATTGCCTGGGAGTATTAACAGTGAGCCTGGGTGCACATAAACAACTGTATGTGGTCACTTTTTCCATCATTTCCCTGTCCTTTCTGATTCCTGGGTCTTTCTTTTTGTCCTATGGCCAGAAAGCTGTGACATTATTTATTCTACTCTGTAATATCCTTCCCATCATTGTACTCCTCTCCAGGGCCAAGCAACATGACAACTAAAGGGAAGAGAGAGAAGCGAGATAGATGGTAGAGATAGAGAAAGAGAGAGAGATAGAGATGATAGAGAGAGAGAAAGAGAGAATGAGAGAGACCATACAATATATACTTGCCTCATTATTTTGTGACCTCTGTTCACTAACCAGAAATGGAGGTTCACCTCCATCAGGTTTTAGGTGCCTGTGGGTTATGAGTGCCACAGCTGTTATTTGTAGGAAACTCTTTCCCTCTCCTTGAGTCTCAAATAGAAGGTTCTCCTGGAGTTCTCACTGTTCAAACCCATGTATGCCTAGTTTCTGACAGCCTTGAGATCAGGCTAAGGGACACCAAAGGGGGAAAATGATTAACTCACCCTTGGTTCAGTGGTACTTCAAAGTCTGGTCTTCTCCCATCTGCCTGCTAGTATTTACTTTTTTCATTCCTCAAATAGCTCCTCCATGCATCCATGCAGGTATAATTGGTGCATTCAGTGAGAAAGACAGGATGGACTGCTCTGATTCTCTTATCTATAACCAGAACCCCTAGTCATTTCATTTTTCATCATGTACTCACACATTTGGTTCTGTATTGCCACACTTACAAATATGTGTAAATACATACTTTTAGTTTCTTTCTATTGACTGTCAGATCTCTGAAACAGGGGGCATTTTTTCCTCATATTATAACACTCAGGACACTATGCTCCTTCTACAAACCGTATATTTTCCAAAATGACACTGTTAAAAGAAATTAAAATCTCACAGTCTGTCATCTTCCATTTTCCTAATAATTGAAGAGTGTACATTCAGACCCTGGCCTTCCATTGGAGAAATGAAAATCTTATTAAGATGAGGTTGCTTTTTATATACAACACAGGTTATTTCAATTAACAGATATAGTAGTGGATATTTGAGTATATGCCAAATCCCAAGGAAGAGGGCAAATATAAACAGAGTGAACAAAAATGAAATGAATATGAGCAAGACAGTGAATATATTCATGTCATTTCATCACTGCAGATACATTTTTAAGTAGACACTATTGACCTTGTTTTATGGATTATAAATATAAATATTGGTGAAGACTGTCTTTCAAATACACACTCTTTTTACTAATATATGCTGTCTCTCATTCAAAAAGTTCACACAGAAGGTGAGACACAGTCTCAAATAGGCTCATACCTATGTGTACCTTCCTACTCATACACTGACACCAAAATCATGAAAAAAAAAGCCAAGAGCCCCATAATGTGCCCCTCATAGAGTGTGGTCACCTCCATGAACTTATGTAAAGGATGTGGAGACAGTAAACTTCAGAAAGCAATTTTCAAAGCAATGGCTTCCTTTTGTTTCATTTCATTACCTTTACTACAGAACTTTCAGAACTGAAGCTGTGATGAAACTATAGTTGTCTTTTTATCATTAGTGTTTTTGTGGATTCTCCATGGGAACTAAAGAACACTTAGACTATCTATGCACATTTACACATTTAAAGAATGTTGAAGATTGTGGAGGCAGGGGTTGGCTTGGAAAGCAATGAATCTTGGCTGTAGATCTAAGCTGTAGATCTAAATGGGGGAGGGGCTGAGGAAGCTAGAAAATGTTCTTTAATCTGATGCCAGTTAACTCTGATTGTTTTTAAGGCGCGGCATTAAAAATTGTGTAGACTTAATCCAAAGCAAAGCAGTACATCTATCTCCCTCTGTGCCATATACAAAATTTATTGAAGAAGATAGGGAAGAAATGGTTAAGAGTCTCTAAAAGTCTTAACCTAGATTAGAGGTAAGCCTTGGATAATGGAAAAGAAAACTCACAGGTTAATATTCATATATTTTAAAAATATTTATGATTCAGTTGGAAGACTATTATAAAAATATTACTCTCTATAGTGATATTTTACATTCTAGGAATCTCTGGCTTTTTCAGTCTCTTGATCCTTATAATAATCCTATGATTATTATAAGGCATGTTTTATTATCTTCATTTTATATAACAGGAAACTGGGGTTAGAGAAATTATGACCCAATATCACATAGCAGTTGTATTGAAGAAACAGGTGTCAGACAAGTTAATGGTGTTTCCATTTACTTACTTACTCCTCACCCCACTCCAGTTGGCTTCTATTCCTACCACTTCAGTGCAAAACCACGCTTACAAAGAACATCACTTACCTCCACGTCTTTAAAATCCATTCCATGGTAGCAGCACCAACACAGCTGCCCAGTGATTCCATCTGGAGACACTTTGCTGGTTTTTCTCTTATTTTAACAGCTCCTGCTTCTTCTCACTCTTCTTTGCTGGAGCAACCTGCTCTTCCAAACTATAAATCATGGAGTTTTTCAAGGATTGGTCCTAAGCCCTCTTCCCTTTACAACCTTATATTTTTTTTTTCTAGGCATTCATGTCCATTTCCATAGACTAACCTTAAAATAAATGTAAATATGTTGATTTTTAACATGAAAGTATTTCCTCCTTCCTATATGGTAGGGAATTCATATCATTAATACCCAGATATTCCCTCTGCATTGCATCCATTTATCATTTCATTTACTCAAGTATTCATTAAGATCCTACTATCTGCCAGGCACCATTCTAAGTTTTAGGAAACAAGAAGCCAAAGAGAAAAAACATTCTACCCTCATGGAATTTACCAAGTAGAAGAAGAAGATAACAAATAAAAAACCTTGATCTGTGATATAATGTCTAATAGTGATAAGCCACATGAAGAAAAATAAAGCATTAGAGAGTGAAGATGTTAGTGGTTGTGGTGTTTGTGTGTGTGTGTGCATGTGTTTGCATGTGTGTGTAGTAGAAGATGGTCCTAGAATATGGAAAAGACAGGTAAGTTCACTAGGAGTGAGGGAGCACTGGTTGGCCTTTTGAGAAGGAAGAAAGGGACTTGGACTTGGAGTCAAGAAGAAGGTCTACATTTTGTCTCTATCCCTTATTAAATATGTATCTTAGAGAAAGTTTTTTTTAACCTTTTGGGGTCAAATTCTTAGAGTATTTCTAAGGAACCTTTCAGGTCTATGATTTTATCATGGATCTTGAAAGAGATGAGGCAGAGAACAGAGATAAGAATTGAAACATTAGGGGCTATTTTTTGTCATTAATCAGTACTTATAGAGCTACAGATCCTTTTAAGTTCAACCATTTTTTTTGCAATGATTTACTGAGTTCCTACCAACTCTCGGGCACTGCTATTTGCTGAGAATGCAGAGGCTGGTAGGATGGGGACTTTACACCACAGAGCTCACAGTCTACTTGGCAGTGTTTGCCTCTTTCATTCTTCACTCTTCCCAGGTCTTCCAGGAACATATGGAAGAATATCTTGTGTCTGGGATCGTCATGGTCCTGTTTTGCTATATCAATCATGTCTTAAATGTAAGAGGTACTCTAGCAAAGAGTCCTAAACAGGAAACCCTGAAGGCTTCAGACAAAAATCTGATTGTGACCTTTTTGGAAAGGTTTTGAAAGAGGTGGAAAACATGATCTTTGCCTTTGGGGAGCCAGGTTTACTCTGAATAATTAACAAATTGCAGAATCTTCATTAATGTGTGTATTGCATTGTTAGAGCCATCTTAAGAATTCTGACAAAGATGATTTAAAACATTTAATAATCCAGGGCTCCCTGATTGAGAAGTCTTATTTTAAATAGATTGATGCAGCCATAAATGAGGAACTCAAATATAGCTACTGTAATTCCCTGAGCCCGAACTTTTAATGAAGTAACAATTAATGTAAGGGCAATTCTCATCACAAACTCTGTTCATAACTGCTTAAGTTGAGTTTATGATCTGTTGATTGGCTGAGGGAAGCTAATCGAAAGTAATTATATGTAGACAATTTGAAAACTGAAAAATAAAATAAATAATAAAATGTGACAAAGAAAACCTCTGTGGCACAATTCAGTGAGTCTTATGGTAAGAGCAAAAACATTAAACTTCTAGATTATGTTCATTTAACAACATTTCTATGGCGTTATTTGCAAAATATTATAAACCAACTTAGTATTCTTCTAAGCAGAAGAACCAGCTTCTCCAAGATTTCTTACATCTAAAATGTCTCTGACCATTTTAGAACTAGGACCAACAACCATTAATTACATGCAAAAATATTCATTCATCCCTCAACCAGCATTTATTTTGCTGCTACATGACAATGTGCTTGATATAAGGGGTAAAAAGAAAATCAAAGCTCTTCCCTCTAGACACTCGAAGCACAATAGGGAGAAAGAGATATAAAAAATCATTAGAATGAAGTGTGGAAAAAAACCCTATAAATAGAAATACTAACAAAATATTACAAAGTCATATAAAGGGATAGGAAGCCATCACAGAGAAGGTTGCATTTTACTTAAGCATTCAAGGCTCGATTCATCAAAACAAGAAGGTGGCAGGAGAAACATATCTGTGCATAATACTCCATTATGACACACACACATGTGCACACATACTTGCACACAAGGTTTATTGAGAAACTTATTGATCATGTCAGTGAATAAAATATCGTCCAGTGAATAAAAGACTGGGTGGATTTGCATTTCATTGCACAATGAAAATGTGCTCTGCCTGCTGGCTGCTCAGGTGGCAGAACTTGTATAAACATGTTGTTGGCACCCTTCCAACTGGGTGGTGTAGCTTGTGTACAAATGATAGAAGGCAGGAGTTGGCAGGGCCTTCAGTGGTCTTCATACCTAAGCATCCTATTTTATCAGGTGACAACTGAGTCCTAGGATGGGGAGTAGCTTCTCCAGCAGCATTTACTAGTAGAGACAAATGATACCCATGTTCTACCAATAGAAAATAGTGACTGTGCTGGCTTTAATAAGTTGATTATATGTGCATCCCTGCAGGAGGATCAGCAAAAATTATAATTTTAAAAGGCTCTCTTCAGACAGCACAAAATATATTTTTTTGTGTTTTCAATTTATTTTCTTCTTTTACAAGTACTCTTCAACTTTACATGTTCCAAAATATTGATCTAACTTGGAATCTTCTTTTGTGTTGTTTTGGAAAAAGCAGCAGTTAAAAAACAATTACTTAGACTCTTCCCAGTAGGAAAGTTTATTAGAAGGTTTCTACATCTTAAATTTGGTTGTGAGTTAGAAAATGAAAGTTTAGGAACTCCAAACTATAGATGATATAGATTTAAATATGGAAGATAATAGATGGATATAGAGATAGATAGATAGATAAATAGATAGATAGATAGATAGATAGATAGATAGATAGATAGATAGATACAGATAGAGACATGAATAATCTCCTTCTGGATAAATGGAGGTATCTGGGATATCATATCCAGTTTGGGGAGGCAGGATCCAAAGAATATGGGCTGTATATAGAGGTTAGAAGGTTCTGGTTGATATCATGTGGAATTGAGTTTGGAAAGCAATGTACAGTACTGAAGCCAGATTCTAATGAAGCCAAAAGAAAGCCAAGCAGGAAATCAAAATGAAGCGTCACAAGGGTAGAGCAGAGAGGCAGAACCATTGTTGTGAGGAAAAGGGAAGAAGCAATAAGTAAGAATGAGCAGTTTCCACCCGAGGGTAAAAGTCAATGAGCCAAATCTCAGGCCCAGTGGCTTCCACAGGATACTGGAACCTTGTCTCTGTATAGAGAAGAAGATGATAAGGACACAGCAGATTATACCAATGTGCTTGCTGTTGACCATGTAAACTAAGATCTTTGAAACCTCTTAATATAGCTGAAATTTCTGCAAGAAAGAATTTAGAAGCATCAGGATATGGATTATTTTACTTGGTAAGTAAAAGTTTTCCTCATAATTCTTTTTGCATTAAAAATACTAAATGTGGATCTTAGTATCCAAAAATAAGATAAAGAGTTGTCATTGTAAATAGTCTACACAATTCTAGGAGATTGTGTTAAAACAGTGTTTTCTGCCTGCAGTAAGCATTCAGGAAATATTGACTGATTTGGCAACCCAGATACCAGAACCAGAAAAGATGCGACATATTTAAAATGAACATGTCCTGAAATAAAACTCTTGCTTGGCTAAATATCAAAGAAAAACAAAATAGAGATATTTAAATGTGGAAACATTACTAGAGTATGGAGAAAAGGGAATTTCTCTGAGTGTATCAAAGTAAGGAAATCAGAATTTCCTAAGGAAAATATGCTTATGAAGGAACAGGTGGTGTGAACTCAGGACATGGTGGTTTGCCTCTTTGATGTTTTAAAGCTTTGTCCTTCACCGGAGGGTCTTACCATATGGTAATGTGGATGGATTAAGAAGGCAATGAAAAACAAACACACCTACTTTACAGTTTTCCCAGAATCTCTTTTGCTAATTATTTTTGTTGCCTATGCAAATGCACTTGATCTTGGCACCGTTTTTCAACAGTTGGATGATATGATGGGCCTAAAGCCCTAATCCATTGAAAATTTATGTATTTATTGCCCATGTGCCTCATATAGAGATCTCTCAATTCTTAAAATTATCCGACATATAGTACATCCCTCAGTTATATTGACGTTTGCCTGAAGTGTGTTACTTTCTGAATATTTGACCTAAGATTAAATTCTGATGTAAAATATAAGCATGTGTAGAAAAATTTGTATTTGGTTTCCCTCAGTTTTACTCATTGGTCTATTTTTACATTGCATAAGATGAAGTAAATGGAGTTGCCAACCTAACTGAAGACCATGTCCCTTCTTTTCTTGGGATGCTATGAAAAGCCAGCCAATTACACTTTGAAAAGACCACCTCCACTGTGCTTGGAGGGGAGTGATGGTGGAGGTGGCAGGTGAAACCTCAATGAGCTATTTTAGATTATATATTAAAGGGGTTAAGGATGAACTAATGTCATTTTAACTTTGACTATGTATGATTTTGTCAGTTTAAGCCACAACCCTAACATTATTAAAATGTGTCTTTTGTATTTCATTAAGAGCTAAGCAATTAGCTTTGCATTTTTGATGCACCCTAATTGTAATAGTGTGACATTGTTCTGATGATAATGTTCATTGATCATTCATAATGCAACTACTCACACCATGAATCAAGTATAAATCAACACCTTTTTATTTTACATTCAGCAAAGCCCTTTATTTTCAGATTGATAATTTGCACCCACAGTTTAATCTTCAGCTGTCAGAATTTTTTTGGTTTAATTTCCATCTACTTTATTATCACAGATCTTTAAAGCTTTATGAAAAGTGTTTTAGAACTAAAACAAATGCCATTGTGGGATGAGAACTTGGAGAAACTTTAGGATTACTATTCTAGTAATGTTAGTCCTTTAATTGCTAAGTAAAAAATTTGACCATAGGAAAAATTCAGGCATAGACCAGACTGCAGGTGAGTTAAATACATAGTTTTGTGCAGACAATGGGTATAGATGGCCACACTTCCCGGCAGCATCAGAGGAAGCAGATAAATAGCTATTTGACCTTAATACGTGTGAGGTTCTTTGTGCCCTAACACACTCTTTGAATTCCACAGCACACAGATATATTGTCACCAGAATCTCTTCAGATACCTTTATGAGTTTCTAAATTTCTAATATAAAAGAATTATAATTGTGGTGGTTTTATTTTGTGTCAACTTTTCTAAGCTAGAATTCTCATCTCCAGAATTCCCTTCCCTGCAGGATTCTGGGTTAGGGTAGACCGCAAGGGAAATTTGTGCAAGATTTGGAAGGAAGAAGAAAACCAGCAATCATTTTGCTCTGAATGTTGGGGTAGCATGGCAGGTGTTGCTGCAAGTCATGCATATTGTCACTGATCTGCTGATTGGGGAGGGGTGGCAGACTGGCCTGCAGCTCCTGAGGTTCCATGGGAATGGACGCCTACAGTTTTTCCCAGTCCTGCGCCAGGCACATGTGCATCTTAGTGGTGAAGGGTGCCAGCTTCTTCTGCAAAACCCCACATCATTGAGATTGGATGCAGATGCTGGTTTTATTCTGTCTTCCTGGGCTCCATTTGCACTCATTCTCCTTTGTTGAATGTACAAATTTTCTTCCCAATAGCCCAACCTCCTGACCTACAGTAATTTGATGCCCATCACCAGATGCAGAAACAATAGCTTTGCATAGACTTCTTTATCACCTCACATAATTGTGCACCGTCTAATCACGATAATAAATAGCATTTTTCATATCTCATTTCCAGTGGTTCTGCTTCCCTGATTGAAACCCCACCAATACAATAGAAGAGGCTGAGGTCTAGGCCAGTGATTCTCTTTCAATTGAAAACTGATGGAGAAGCTCGAGGCATGCATTCTCCTCCATGATTTTGCAGTTATGTGTCAACCTCCTTCTATGACTAGAAGGGAAAAAGCTGTAATTTTAATGTATGGACTCCTGAATTCTTTTTAAAATGCAGACCGAGGTCTTATACCATTCGAGGAATTTGTGGACATGAAGCCACAGAATCTTGGCTTATTAAGTTCAGAGTCTCTGCTGTCTTTGCTATTCTAAATCTCAAGTGTTCATACATTTCTGTGTAATAATCTACCCTTCTCCTCTGCCAAACAGATTGTTCTCATTGTCACAAAGTCAGGCAGGAGGAGGGAGAAGCACAGGGTTTGGGCGATTATTAAGGAATCTTGTCTCTTCTATGGGGTGGTGTCTTTCTTCTTCCAGCCCCTTGTTATTTTTAGCTCCCTATCTCCCTAGAATTAATAGTCCTCTTCTTGAGAAAAGATAAATTTAATCTCCTCACCTCATTCCTCTGCTCACTCATTAAATTTGATTCTCCTCTGTGCCCATTATGGTGTGATATCATGTTTAGGATTGTTTAAAGACAGAAAGGAAATATGATGGTAAGGAGAGGCCTGGTAGCACTTCAAAGAAGTTCCACACAAACATCATCTCATCCTTATGTGTTTATTGACCTGGACAATTAATAAATCAGGTGACGCTGCATGCCTGAGAGACTGCATATGGAAGGGAAGATGGTGGTCAGCATTCACGGGCAGGGCTTGGGAACAGAAATAAACTCACCCAGTGGGGTAGGACTGATGCCAGAGGACCACTCTTGGGTTCAGGTTATGGGAGGAAATTAAGGCAGGTGAATTCAGAGCCAGATGCCTATGGTAACTTGGCAATTCTCTTGAAGGTAATAAGGTTTCACAAAATGCAGTAATATAGAGCATTATATTTGGAAATCTTAAAAAAGAGGCCAAATGTAGAGATTTTGATAATGATGATGTTTATTGATCATTCATAATGATCTGTCCCCCACAAGCACCTAAGCCATGTAGATAGCCTGAGAGAAGATAGGGAACTCCAGTCACTTAGGCTACAGTTAAGAGACAGGGTTCCAGTTTCTTGTGGGAGAAAGGAAAGAAGGTAAGAGCACCTGCAAGAGCAATTCAGGACCCAGTCACAGAGGGAACCCATTCTATGGGCATTTAGTAAATGTTTATTGAGCATGCAAGTGTGTTCTGGGTCCTGGTTTAGGCCCTGGGTTTGCAATAATCTTCAAAACTGCATTTCCTGAAACTAGTACTTATATATTAGTAGTATTACAAGAAAAAAACCTTATGTGGGCAAGAATTATTATATTTTTATATTATTAATTTTTATATCATTATTATTTTCTACAGAAATGTTGAGACCTTTTATGCTGCTAATGTGGTTTTACAAAAGGGGTTGCATTTTCCATATATAGCCTGTTTAATGGTGCCTTCTTTAGGAAAAACTGCAGCCATGAATAAACACTGTCCTTGCTTTCAAAGACCTCATAGTCTATTGACAGCTAATAGTGAGGAATGTGATCTATGTAGGTAAATAGAGCACTGGAGTAATAGGAGAGAATGTCAGAAAAATCAACTGCACTGATGGTTCTCCATTTGCTCTTAGATTCATTATCCACCTTTCTCTTTCTACTCTTTGTCCCATGGAGATGATAGCTGTGGATAGCATGACTTGGAATCCCTTGCCTTCTGGTTTCCAGTTGGGTTCAGTCAATTCAAGGTCCCAGCAGGAGATGAGAGGGCATGAAGTTAGAGAAATTAGGGCACTAATTAGAGGATATTATCCCTACCTCCTTCTCTCCCCCTCGCAGAGGGGATTTTGAAGTCACAGATCCTGACAAGCAGACTCTCTCACACGCCTGTAGCTTTCACTGAGTTCTGGTAACACAGATCCCTCTCTTCATCCCTCAGGCCTAGCGGTGGTAACAACTTATACTTACTGTTATTTCTTATGTGCTTCACCATCTGCTGTTCATTCCCTTAACTCTGCCTACACCTCTGTACGTAATACCCTAATTAAATTACCTTTAATTAACCTTTTGAGTATAGCATCTGTGTCCTGCCAGAACTAATATTTATTGAGCATCTATTATGTCCCAGGCGTGTTAACAGACGTTATTTTATTTGGTTATCACAAATACCCTACATAGTTGGAATTTTCAGCCTCATTTCCTAAAATAAAAAATTAAAAGGTAATTAAGATCCCAAAAGGTTAAGTAACTTACTCAAAGTCACTTACCTAAAATTGGACTTGAATCCAGCTGATTAAAACCCATGTATTTTTACTATACCATATAATTAAGAAAAAAATGACCAATTATTGGAACAAGGTAAAATAATCAGAATTGGTCCAGCAACACATTTTGCTTGATTCTGAGCCAACTAAATAATTAAGTGATTTGGCCGCACAGCTGTGGGAATAGAGCAGCTGGATTAAGTGTGAAGAGAAGAATACAACAGAGGCAAGGAGCCTGACAGCCTCATTCAGAAGAGATCGTCCTTTTCTCCACTTCTACCATAAAGGTTGTGAAAAAACAATTACACTTGGTGCTCACAGTGTTATAAAATCACGTATCCTGCCACAATGCACGATGCATTGGATTTCTTTTGGGTTGTGTGTGTCTGGGAAAGTCTTTTAATGGCTCACTATTCCTGTACTTTTTTTTTTTTTTTTTTTTTTTTAAAGAGATTCAGAAAACAAACAAAACAAAATCCCACAATGCCTTAACTATGATCCCCTGTGATCTGAGGGTCATAGATA
>JAQZBX010051032.1:0-19482 GCA_029593785.1 Cabassous unicinctus | reverse complement strand
GTCCCTATCGTAGCCGGGCGCCTGCCGCTCCTCGGGAAGCACCTACTGAGTACAAGGCGCTGAGAGCCACCTGTCACTCGAGGTGGCCGTGGCTCAGCAGGACGGAACGCGGGGGAAGGCGGGAGTGTCTGCTTCCACAGCCGGCTCAGGACGGAGGGGCAGGTGGAGAGGAGCAGGGCGGACAGGACGCACGTGATGGGAAAGAGGCGCTCCCCGGAGACGAGGGCAGGCAGGGCCGGGACCGCCAGGGGGACAGCCCGGTGACACCTGCCAAGGGGCGGGGTTGGCGCGCACTGGCCGGGGTGAGGAGAGCGGGGACGCTGGCGCCCAGATGGGCTGACCGCGGCCACCGCCCCTGCACCGGCTAGGGCCTCCGCGGGCAGACGCTGAGCCCGAGCAGAAGCGTCTTTCCGGCGGGTCACGGAGGTCGACCCGGACGATGTGAGCCCCCTCTCCTTTTGCACACGGCTGCCCTACCTTGTGAACGTCCCTGATTCTCCGTCTCAGCTCGACCTGCTGGTGGTGGAAGTCCGTCCGGGTGAGCACCTTTTTGCCCGTCTTGCTCTGCCCCTCGGCCCGGGTCACGATGGTTTCTCTGCGGGCGACGGCCAGCTCCATGTCACGGATCATCTTCTCCTGCTTCTTCAGCAGTTGCCCGTGCTTGACCTGGACACAGAGGGTGGGAGGCCTGGCTGGCGGGCGCCCGGAAGAGCCCTCGTCCTCGGATGGCACCCCCAGCCAACCCAGCAGAGGGGTGCCGGGGGGCCACGCCTCCAGGGGAAAAAGGTCTAGAGCCAACGACGGTCGTCAGGAGGATTTTAAAGTTCATACAAAGAGGAAACAGGCAAGAATCCCCCCAAGGAAAGTTAGGGAAAATAAGCAGACGATAATGGAAGGAGACTGGCCCTGCCGATGCTTTAAAACGCACCAAAAAGCGACAAAAATCCAAGTGCTCTGGCACGGCAGCTCCGCGCCTACCTGCACACCCACAGGACTGAAAGCAGAACTCGGACCGATAGCAGCGTTCGTCACAATAGCCCAGCATGGAAACAACCCGTGTCCACCAGCAGGTGAGTGGATCAACACAGGCCGTCTGTCCACACAACAGAGTATTATTTGGCTGTGAAAAGGAAGGGGGAACTGACCCGTGACAACATGGATGAGCCTTGGAGATGTGATGCTGAGTAGCATTAGCCAGACACGAGAGGGCACACGCTGTGAGGTTTCACTTACATGGACTGTGTAGGAGAAGCAAATTCATAGAGACACAAAGTAGATAAGAGGTTGCCAGGGGCTGGGGGAGGGAAACGGGGAGCACTGCTCAATGGGCGCCGAGTTTCTGCTTGGGGGGATGGAAGTTCTGGGAACAGACAGTCATGATGGTTACACAGTATCGTGAATGTACTTAACGCCACTGAATTGTACACTTAGAAATGGCTAAAACGATAGAGTTTACATTATGTGTACTTCACCCCAATTAAAACACATCAAGAAAGGAGGAAAAACCCACGCCGGCCCTGGCACACGTGACCAGCGCACGGGCCAGAACATCACCTCTGGGGCCTTCCGTCGCGGCGAGACGACCACAGCTTGTTTAATACCCGTGGTTGACACAACAAACCCCACCTGAGAAACACCACGGCCAGCCCCCATTTCACACTGTAGCCGAAAGCCAATTCCAGGGGCATTCAAGAGCTGAATAAATGCAAGCATTAAAAAGAACTTGGGAAAATATTTGTACAGCCTGAAGCTGGGGTGACTGACCTTCTGAAGCAACAGAGGAAATCTAGAAGCCACAAAAAGGATGAGTCATGAGACAACATAAACATTAAAAAAAAAAAACCTCTGTGGTAAGAGAAGCCCTAAATAAGGTGTAGAGGCAGACTAGAGAAGATACTTGCAAGAGAGATAACAGACGGGTGAGTATCCCCAAAACACAAAGAGCTCCTACAAAGAGTAAAGAAATAAGAAAATGGCTCCGTAGAAAAATTGGCCAAGGATATGAACAGGCAACTCAGATGTGGAAACCCAAAAGCCAGTGCATGCACACATGCGTGTGCACACACAGGAACAGATACTCAGCCGCCTGCCTGCCCCACCCTGCAGTGGAACACACAACAGCAAGGGGCTTCTTTTCCCACAGTCAATTGCCAAACGTAAAGACTGAATAACAAACAAGGAAGTGAATTTAGCAAAGACACAGAAACAATGTCAATATACAAAAATCAAGTGCATTTCTATAAACTAAAAACAAATCAATGGAAATTAAGAATTTTTTTTTTAAAAAGGACCGTTTACTACAAATAGCACCCAAAAACATGACTTCAGTATAAAATCTAATGAAATGTGCAAGACCCAGATGTTGAAAACGAAAAACACTAATGAAGGAAATCAGAGAAGACCTAAATGAATGGATTGGAAAACTCAATACTGTTAAGATATGAATCCTCCCCAAACTCATCTATGGATTCCATGCAATCCCAATCACCATCTCAGCCGGATTTTTGTAGAAATCAACAAGTCGATTCTAAAATTTTTATGGAAATGCATAAATATAGAACAGATAAAACAATTCTGAAAAAAAAGAACAAAGTTTGAGGAATTACGTGATATAGAGCTACAGAAACCAAGACGGGGTGATCTTGGTGTAAAGCTCCATGGACAGAACAGAGAGTCCTGACATAGACCCACACACGTGGCTACTTGATTTCCAACAAGGGTGCAAAGAATTCAGTGGAGAAAGAACAGTCTTTTCAACAAGGGGAGCTGAGACAATTGGATAGCCATATGCAAAAATAAAATAAATAAAATAAAATAGAACCTCAATCCTCAACTGGCACCATATACAAAAACTAACTTAGAGTAGATCATCTGCCCAAATGTAAAAGCTAGAACTATAATGCATCTAGAAGGAAACCTCAGGCTAGGCAAAATTTTCTGGGTAACAGCAAAAGCCTGTTCCATGAAAGAGCAAATCGAGTAACTGGATTTCACCAACACGGGAGACTGCAGAGCCAAGTGGAACAAGCCTGTCTCCGCTCTGACCCACGTACGTGGCGTTCTGGAACAGCCTGGACTTCCAGAGAGCACACAGAGTGTGGGTGTCTCGGGCTGGGGGTGCGGGCAGGGCTGACCGCAGAGGGGCACGAGAGAGTTTGGGGTGATGGAAACAATCTGCATCTTGACGTGGCGGTGGTTGCATGACTGGATGTGTTGTCACAGCTCACGGGTACTGCACACCAATAAGTGTGAATCTTTGCTCAAATACCTCTATAGCAATAACAACTAAAAAAGAAGAAAGACCACTAACACCCAGAAACTGGTAAGGGGGTAGAGAAATGGCCACTTTCGGGGACTTTTTGGAAAGTAATCTGGCTGCATCTATCACAGTTGAGCATTTACATGCTCTTTGACCCAAGTAATTCCACTTTGGGGACTCTAGCCTACAGGGAAAAAAGAAAAAAAAAGAACGAACCAAAAAACAAAGATGTCATTGCAACATTGTTTATAATGATTCAACAGTAACAACAAACCAGAAACAAACTGAATTTTCATCAACCTGAGAACTGTTTAAATAAATTATCCCTTATCCATAGTCTAGAACATACTGTAACTTAAAAATGTATTAATGTCCATGGTGCTTGAACAATGCTACAGGATTACGGGTGCAGGGAGGTTGCTGGACGGCAGGGAGGAAGGAAGCCACTCTGGGCTTTGCGTGAGCCCTGGCAGCGCTGCTGGGAAACGCGCCCTGGACAGGCTGACCCAGCTGCCCTGAGGAGGGGTAGCTGGGGGGGCGCAGGAGGGGAAGGAGACCCTAGAATTTCTCTCCACTCGCCTCTGTGGTGGAGCTTGGCTCGCTGGAGCAAACGTGAGTGGCTTCTGGGGTTCGAAAAGCCCATTTGATGAAGTATTTTTAAAATCCTACCAGTGGTATATGCATTTGATCTTAAAAAACAAAAACCAAACAAATTAAAAACCCCTCAACAGCCGGAGGATTTGTTATTACAGACAGCAGAGTGGAAGCCGCGTCAGGTTCGCTCCTATTGGCTGCTCCTGTTCTTATCCGTAAGGCCGGGAGGGTTTTCCTCAAAACCCTGTGATTTAATTACCAGCCTTCAGATTCATGGTCCTCCCAGGTGGTGAGATGTAGCTAAACACCACAGTGGAGGAAGTCAGCGTGTGCTCTGGGGACCTGCCCATCGTGTGACGCTCTCCTCGGCCCACCGGTGGGCTAGGCACCTCATTAGCGGGCACAGAAGGCCGTGACCACACCAGCATTTTTTTTTAAAGAAAGGAAAAAAAAACTGCCTTTATTCATAGGTGACATGATTGTCTATGTAAAAGAGCCACTAGAACGAATGAATGAGTTTAGCAAGATTTCAGAATACAAGATTAATACGCAAAATAATTTGTATTTCTCTCTACTAGCAACAAACAATCAGAAATTGAAATTTAAAACAAAATACAAGATCAGAAACTGAAATTTAAAACAAATTACAGTTTAAAATATCATAAAAACATGAAATGGTTAGGAATAAATCTGACAAAAGATGTGCAAGAGCTGCACCCTAAAAACAGCAAAAATGTTAAGAAAAATTGGAGAAGGTTTAAATGAATGGAGAGATTTATACCACGTTCATGGGCCAGAGAATCAGTATCAGGAGCCAGTCCTTCCCTTTTCAATCAATAGATTCAGTGCGATACCAACCCAAATCTCAGCATGCTTTTCAAAGAAAAGCACTGATAGGTATTTTTTAAATTGGAGAATGTGGAGGTTCACATACAAGTCATGTAAATACAACATCCCCACATGCGCCCCCATCGTTGGCTCTGCGTGGGTGTGGCACCTGTTTCAATTGATGAAACAATGTTAAAGTGCTCGGGAAGCGGGTGTGGCTCAGTGGATAGAGCCCCCGTTTACCATATGGGAGGCCCGGGTTCACGTCCCGAGGCCTCCTTGTGAGGGCACGCCGGCCTGAGTGGTGCAGTGGGCTGATGCAGCAACCTCACGGCAGGAAGCGGGTGTGGCGCAATGGACAGAGCCCCCGTTTACCATATGCGAGGCCCCGGGTTCGCTTCCCGGCGCCTCCTTGTGAGGGCAGGCCGGCTCGCGCCGTGGGCTGATGCAGCAAGACCTCACAGCAAGGGGGAGATAAGCAGACACAGAGAAGACACGCAGCGAATGGACACAGCAGCACAAGCAGCAAGGGGGGGATAAATAAATAAAATAAATAAATCTTTAAAAAAAAGAAAAAAAATGTTGAAGTGCTCCTGTGAGCTAGTACTCCCGTGAGCTGCGTGATCCTGTGAGCGAGCTAGTACTGCTAGTACTGCCGTGAGCTGCAGCCGGCCGACGTGCGCCCCTGTGTGCGCCCGGGCTGCTCGGCAGCTACTCCTGTGCAGGAAGGAAAGAAGCCGGCGGAGCTGGGCGGGGACAGGCAGGGAGGCCGTGCACCGCGCTGGTGGCCGCGCTGGACCCAGCCCCGCCCTGGGCCGCCCCCGAGGCCCCGCGGCCGCCCCCGCGCCCCTCGCGCCCACCTTCATCCTGTGGATCTCGGCCTTCATGGCGCGGATCTCCGCCTGGCCCGTCTCGGAATCCACCGAGGCCCGCATCTCCTTCGCCAGCTGGATTTTTTTCTCCCAGAGCATGATCTGGTGCCTTTGGAGAGAGAAGCGGGTGTCAGAGCTGGAGAAGCGAAGGCGCCCCCGCTGGGATTCTGGGGCGCTCTCGCTCCACGGGCCCACTGCGCACCCCAAGCCCCCGAGGGCGGCTGGAGCAGAGGCGGGTGGAGCGGCCCCGAGGGCGCGGTGCTGCTCTGCGCAGGGACGGTGGCCATGGTCTGCAGCTACACCCCAGGCACCTGCCACGGTGAAAAGAAAATAAACCTCCCCTTTCTGGGACCTAAGGGTCAGCCTACGCCCGTGGACCTGACCTCTCCCCTCCCCCAGCCCAGGGGCAAAGCGGGTCTCCATGGAGGGGGCACAGCACGGGTGGGGGTGGTTCTGCTGTCCCGAGTTACCCACACCCAGGTAAAGGAGGGACCCCCTTCCTCACGTCCCCTCCCCTCCTTGCTCCCCTCTTCTCTTCCCACCCCAGAAGCCACGCTCCCTAAATGCAGTGCTTGGGACGGTAGGCAGCCTGGCTGAGGGGGCACTCAGTCCCTCTGTGGGTGTCTCCCACCCACAGCACCCAAAGCGGGGATGGGGGCAGGTGGGGCTCACAGCTGGACCCCCGAGGCACCCCCCACCCCTGTAAAGGCCCCCCGTGTGCAGTGGGCATCAGTGGGCATCAGTGAGCACACCGAACGGGCCGAGCATGTGTTTGGGGGACTCGTGACCCCACCATTGCTGTCCGAGCCCAGACCAACCGCCACTGCTGACCCCTCCTGTGCCATCCAGGATGGGAGCCCGTGCCCAGGTGACCAGCGAGCACTTGAACCGCGGTGAGTCTGAACTGAGCCGTGTGGAAGAGGAGATGGCACAGCTGTGATGGCAGATTGAGAGCACGCCGGAGGCAGAGCCTACAGATTTACTCTCCAGGCCTTACTGAAAAGGTTTGCCATCCCCTGACACAGACCAGCCTCTGCTCTGGCACACACCGGGGGAGGGGAGGACAGAGGCGAGCAGGAGTAGAGAACTCTTCAGGAGCTGAGAAAAGTAACTATCTGTCATCAGCCAACAGCCTGAACGCTATTAACGTGCCAGCAAAGGCGTGCAGTCCCAAAGCTCCAGTCCCAGACGGTTCCGCACTACAGCCGCCTTTCCAGAGCTCAATAAATCACACACAGTCCCCCGGCGCCGTGAAGGGAGACCCACAAGACTGACATGGAAAGAGGTCCACGAAAATATAAAGCAGCTTCAAAGGGGAACACACAGCACCCCCTTTCTGTTGGACAGATGGAAGGACACACAGTGGTTTTCTCGTCCAGAAGGGAGCTGGAGTTACATGTGGTTTTGCCTTCCCGCTTCCCACCCGTCATTCCGTATTGCTTCTAATATCAGATGCCACAAAAGAACAGTCTTAAAAAAAATCTACCCCAAAGAAACCACTCAATTTCCGACGATGATGCGTGTGGCCAGGGTGGGATGGGGGTGCAGGGGCCCTTGGGGTGCCTTTCGATCGCTCCTGTGGGTGCCGTGCATGCGGACTGTGGACGGCCCCACGCAGTTTCGAGTGGCCCTGGCCGCGCGGGGCCCCTGCGCAGGCGGCCGCAGCAGGGCGGGGACTCACTCTGCCTCCAGCAGGCGGTTCAGGATGGCCTCCTTCTCCTCGTTGAGCTGGTCCAGCCTCTCCTGCATCTCGATGGTCTCCCTCTCCGAGGCCTGAAGCAGGAGGACGGGGGGGCGGGGGGCTATGGGAGGGCAGCTCTGGGGGCGGCGGGAAGCCCTCTGGATGCTGGGGCTGCCCCCTCGCCGCCGGGAGCAGGAGACTCCTCACCCCAGGTTGGGGCAGCCCTGCCCGCACGTCTGCCCCCCATCCTGGGGCCAAAGGCCAGGCCCTCGGGACAGCGGCCCTCGCGAAGCCGCGGCCCTGACTGACCTTCAGCGAGCGCACGAACTCGCTCTCTGTCACCAGGTTGTCCTGCTGCAGCTCCTGCGAGCTGCAGCGGTTTCTGTTCGCCAGCACGTTGAGCTTCTGGAGGTCACTGTCCAGGTCCTTGAGGTGGCGCTCCAGCTCCTTCTGCTCCTTCTGCTCCTGCCTGATCTTGTCTGGGGCGCGGGAGAGAGGCGCCAGGGCCGTTCCCGGCTGCTCCTTCGGCCCCCAGCCCACCCCAGAGGAAAGCGCGGGCCTCCTCCCGGCTGGTCCCTGGGGGGAGCTGAAAGGGCCCCCGCCGATGCACACACAAAGCGAGGACGAGCCTTGGCGGGGAGGGGCTCCTGGGCCGCGGGGTCGTGCTGGGCCTCCAGGAAAGCGGGCCCCGGGCCCGGCCCCCACCCCCAAGCCAAGCTCAGGGGCAGGCGGCAGGAACAGGAGAACCTCATCTCAGCGGACACCTGTGCACAGAGACCGCAGCAGGGCCTCTGAGAAGAAATGCGGGGGATGAGTCCATAGAGAGGGGGCCCAGACCACCAGGCAGCATGTCCCGGTGGGGCGCAGACCTGGAGGGGCCGCATGGCCAGGCTGTCCTGTGACGGTCCATGACAAAGACTCCAGGGGTGCCTCGGCGGGGGACCGTGTCGGGGTACGGCAGCCCAGGGAGGACGCCTCCCCTGCCTCCTTCGGGAGACCCGGGGCAAGGCAGGGGCTCGGGGAGCCCACGGAGGAACAGCCTGGGGTTTGCGGTCGGAGAGGCAGAAAGCCTTGCTGGGCCGCCACCTGCCTGGGGCCCCGCGGGACCCGCAGCTCTCGGCTGTTGGGGGGCTCCACCACGTGTCCCCGTCCTTGGCGGGGACGGTAGCAGCCCATACGCCCCTCCACAGAGAGACCGTCCATGAGCTTGGACAAATCTAGTGGACTCTGCAAACCGGGCGGCCGTGTGGACCACGTCGGTTTATGGGATGTGACGGAAGCGTTTCTGCCTTTTTGTTTCGGGGGCCGCATTCCATGTAAGGACGTCCCCCTCCCCCGGAGCTGGCACACAGGCAGCACTTACTCTCTACCCGCAGCTTCTTCTGCTCTATGATGTGGATCTCCTTCCGGAACATGTCCAGGGAGACGAGCTGCGCCTCGTGCTCCTGCGTGGCCTTGACCATCTCCTGCTGCAGGCGGAGCCAGGTCGACTGGGCTTGGGTCACGCTGGTGTTGTGCTCCTCGATCAGCCTGGTCAACTTCTTGATCTCCAGCTCCAGGGGCCCCACTTCTTCCCCCTTAAGCGACAGGCATCAGAAAGCAAAATTAGCCACTTTCGTTCAGGGGCCGCCTTTTGGGGCTGGCTGCAGAGGGTCAGAGCCCCCGAGACGAGGAAACTATACGACAGCCTGGGGTTTCCTTATTCGGAGGGGTTCCGAGAGCTTGAGGCCAGGGCTGGGGACCCTGCGGTAGGAACTCCTGGTTTCCTGGGGCCCCAGAACCTTCCTCCCACTGCTCTGTTGCCCCATTGCTGGCCACCAACTAGTGGGTACAGGGGCATGGCGGGAGGGCTCTCTGTCACCAGAGGGCTTTGGAAGCTGCCTTTGTAACAGCAGGCAGTCACAGGGACGGACTTTGCTCCCTTAGAGTCCACTCGGGTTTGTGGCTTTGAGAGTGACAGGAGGGCCCCCCCAGCCCCCACCCTGCCCCGCACACAGAGCCCCCAGTGGGTGCTTGAGGCTACAGGTGCCTGGAGATCCTGAGTAACGGGACATCCAGCTTCGAACTCTTTAGAGCAGTGGCAGTAGACCCCCACCCGCAGGTCAGCTCGGGCCCCCTGCCCGTCTTTGTGGGACCTGCAAGCTGTACAAACAATCCAAAGAAGAAGAAGATTCTGTGCTGTGGCAAAAGGATGGGGAATTCATATTTCAATGTCCGTCAATAAAGTTTTATTGGCACCCAGTGTGGGCCCGCGGCTCCTTCCTCGCTATGAGGCAGTGCGTTCCGCACTCGTGCCATTTCACTTATGCAGTTGGGGAGGGAATTCCTCAATGCTCCCACCGGGCAGCAGTGTCGACCAGGGTGGCCTCTCCCTGCCGAGGGCTCTTACCCCCAGCTCAGAAACCATCTGCTCCAGCTGCTTGTTGAAAAAGTTGATGAGCCCTTGCTTTCTCTCAATCAGGATTGTGCGCCTGGAAATTTCGTTCTCGCTGTTGCTGATGAGGTCGTTGACCTTTTTCACCTCCATGTCCAGCTCGGCCAGCGTCTTCTGGTGCACCTCCAGGCGGCAGCTGGTGTTTGTGATGTCGAGGGTGGTCTGCGCGATGTCGCCGTCGATTTTGGAAAGATGTGTCACCTGCATTAGCGAAAGGAAACCTGTCTGAACTTCTTTTTTTTTTCCTTGGGAGGCTCTACACGAGCTTGCCGGCTGATCATTTCTTTCCACATCTGGATGTTTGTCTGGAGAAATTCCAAATAAATCATCAAGAGCTGAGGATGTTGCTTTTGTCACCATTTCCAGGAGGAGGACATACGTGTCAAAGGACCTAATGGTCACTTCTTAAAAAAAGAAAGATAATATTTTTTTTTATGAAACAAATAGTACCAGACATTGTGGAAAATATAGAGATTCACTCAGATTACTTCATATGACGAGGGGAGGTGAGAAATCCCAGCCAGGCAGCCGGCACTCCCAGTGGCAATGACCCATTTGAGAATGGGAAGGATGTTCCGGAAGCTTGGGGACGGGGTTGCCTTCCCGGACCTGTGCCTGCTCTGACCCCCCCCCAACGCTGCCGGTGGCGTCTGCTCCTCGCGGCCGCCAGGGCTCCCGGCAGCTCCCAGCCCTTCCCAGGGCCCGGCGCAGCGACTCGGGGTCTCACGCTCAGGGCCCCTGCCCGGCCACCGCGGTGGGCTTTCCAGTTTAAAACCGAGGCCGGCCCGCACGCCCTTCTTCGCCAAGTGCCCCCGCGATGGCCAGGCCGCCAGGACCCACCTTGCCAGCGCTAGGTGGGTGGGCCGAAGGGAACCCAGCCGCCTCGCCCCTTCGGCGCGTCACTGCGGCTGCCACCCAGCCCCGCCCGGCCCGGCCCTGCTCCTAGGCTGTTGGCACCGTTCCCCAGGTCACCGCTTCTCCCGTGCCGCCCAGAGCCCACCCTCCCTCTGGACCCCACCCCTGATGACCCCGTCGATCCTCTCTGCTCTTCTTCCCACATATGCCCAGGGGGCTTACGAGTGGTTGGAAAAAAGCACCCCCTTTTCTAGACGCTGGAAAATTGTTGTAATAGATGAAGTTGTTAGAACAGGCTGGCCTCTGCCCTCTGCTGGACATGGGCGGTACTACATGCACCTGTGCGTGGGGCCCAGGAAGGGTCCAGCGCTGCACGGGCCCCCATGCAGACACCCAGGCTCTGGCCACCGTGGGGGTGCACGTGGCAGGGCTGGGCCCATCTGGGTCCTTGGACGGTCACTTCACAGCCCTCACCTTGGCCAGAAAGGACAGGTGGGAGCCCGAGCATCCGCCACGGCTCCCCCGGATCCCCAGCTGGATCCGCGCCGTGGTCAGTGGAGTGGAGCAGCCTCGGTCCCACCCCTCTCTCTACTGCCTTGGCACAAAGCACCAGGCCAGGGGCCAGTTTGCCTCCTCCCAGGCGGCCTTCGTGAGAACAAGCCCGGTGGCGCGGCTCGGGGGGCACAGCGTTATGTTCACACACGGTGGATTCAGCCCCCCAATGCCTGCGAGGTGGGGCTGTGGCCACAGGCACGGCAGCTCGGCCACAAGGTGGACGGCCCTGCCCCTTCTCAGAGCCGGGCCTCTGCCGGGGATGTGCCCTCGGCCCCTCTAGCAGGGTCACAGCGTGGGGAGAGGCAAAGAGACAGTCCAAGTAAGGAACTGTTCTCTAAAGACCCCAGCTGAGGGCAAACCAGGGGCCCCCAGGAAAGAAGACCACGCTCACGTGGGGAGGGGGCAGCCGGGAATGCCTCCAGAGGGGCCTTCGGGGTGGGGGCAAGGGGGGCTCCCAGGCAGCTCCGGGATCCACCTGGGAACGCTCACGCCCCGTGACCCGGGACATACACTTCAGAAACCCGTGGAAGAGTGAGCACAGGTGTGTGAGCGAGGCAGCGCTGCGTTGCCGCAACAGGTAAACCTAGGGCAACCCCAAGTGTCTAAACAAGAGCCTTTTAGACAAACACACACAGCCGTGTGAGCGAATGTTAGGCACAGGTAAAAACTGAGGGCTTTGAAGAATACTTAATGGCATGAGAAAACGTCCTGTTGAATATGACCAATAAAAAAAGGTAAAATAAGAAAGCTGCCTACAAGGTGGAAAACTGACAGACTCCTACACTTAGTCTCTCTGTGAGTTAGACCTCAGTGGCTTTTATGAGAAGTGGAGTAAATTGACACGACAAAAGCATATTCTCAACAATGTTGCTTAGGATGTGTGCCTGTGTTTTTTGTGTGTGCTTATGTGTGCATGCGTATTCACCCGTGTGTCTGCGTGAATGCGTTTGCACGTGCCTACGCGAGTGCATCGTGTGAGTCTGCATGTGAGTCGCTGTGTGTTTGTGCGTGCGTGAGCACGCTGTGTGTGTGTGTGCGTGTGTACATGTGTGGAGAAAAGTGACTGGAAGGAAACACACCGAAATTTCACAAGAAATTGTCTCTGGATGGTGGGATTATGGTGGTCTTTTATTTTCTTCTTTATGCTTCTCTGTATTTTCCAGGTTTTCTACCAAAAAAATGTACTGCTCTTAGAGCTAAAAAAAGAAACAGCAAAACCGCTTTGCTCACCCTGATTCTGCTGGTGGGGTCTGGTCACCCAGAGAGCCGCCCTCCCACCCCCCTCCGTCCTGCAGGGCGCCTTTCCCAGGCAGACCCCGACGGCCGGAGGGGCGGGACCTCCTGCACACCTGCCGCTGGCTTACCAGGTTGGTCTTCTCCTTGTCCAGCTTCAGGAGGAGCTGGCCAAAGTACTTGGTCATCTTGTTGGAGGTCATGTGCTCCTGCAGCTTCTCCAGGATGGAGGCCTCCATCGTCTTCCTCAGCTCCAGCTCTTTCCGGATGGTTTGGTGGAGAGCCTGCAGCTCGCTCGTGACCGTCGTGTGTTCCTGGAAAGGAAGAGCGGGAAGGCAGACGTTGCGGCAGCGGCGCCGGCCTGGGCTGGCGGCAGCTGCAGAGGCACCGACGGGAGGGGGCGTGGCTGTACCAGGTGGGCCCTGTCCAGGGACTCCTCGGTGTCCTGCAGGGTGAGGCTGTAGGTGCTGAGCTCGCTCTGCAGCGCCTCCTGCTTGGCCACGCACTGGGCGGTCAGCTTCTGCATCAGGCCAGCTTCAGTCTCTGCTCGGTTCAGGACGCTGGCCAGTTTCTCATTCTTGTCCTCCTCCTTCATGGTCAGTTTCTTATAGGCTTCAATCTCCCCGTCGATGGACTTGATTTGATGCTGGCACTCGCTGCCGGGATTGCAAGAGTAGAGACAGTTACGTGCTGGCCAGACGTCAGGAAACAAATGCCTGCGGCTAGTGGTGCCCCACTTAGAGGAAACCCCCTGAATGGACTCTGCGTGGAGAGGAATGACCGGGAAGCTTGTCCTTTTACTAGGCACCGGGTCTGTCTCCTGCTGCCCTAATAGAACACTAACCCATTTAAAGTGCTTGTTCCAAATTCTTTTAATATTATGGTTATGGGGAGTAGAGAGGGGAAGGGGACCTGGAGGTGGGGGGTTTCGTTCTCCATCTTCTTTAATCATGACAACAGCCCTAGAAAGGAAACATGATGATTCCAGGTTCACGGATGTGGACGCTGACGCTCCGAGCCAGTACGCGGCGTAGCTGGGGTGGACATCAGGTCAGTCTCGCTTCAGACGCTCTTGCTCTCTTCCCTCAGCAAATGGCTATGGAAATGCCTATAATTAACGTCAAGTTCAAAAGAGACGCAACTTTGTGAAGATGTCAAGTCTTGCCATACTGGTCTGTAGAGGCAATGCCATTCCAGTCACAATCCCAGCAGGCTTTTGTTGTTGTGTTTTTTAGAAATTGACAATCTGATCCTAAAATTTATATAGAAATCTAAAGGACTTAGAATAGCCAAAATGATTCTGTAAAAGAAGAAATTGCACCATCTGATTTCAAGAAGTTCTGTATAGCTATAGGTATCAAGAACCAGCAAGTGGATCGATGAAACAGAAGAGAGCCCAGAAACAGACACACACACAGACGATCAATCGATTTTATCAGCTGTGGAGAAAGACCATCCTTTTCACCAGTGGTGCTGGAATCCACATGAAAAAAACAACACTGAGCCCGAGCCCTACCTAACAGCCTGACCAAAACGAACCTGAAATGGGCCAGAGACTTAAATGTAAGAGCCAAACTCTACAACTTTGGCAGAAAACATAGGAGAAAACCTTTAGGATGTTGGGTTAGGCAAAGATTTCCTAAGAGAGGACAGAAAAAGCATGAACTGTAAAAGAAAGAAAGTAATAAATTGGGCTTCATCGAAATTTAAAACCTGCTCTCCAAAAGACACTGTCAGAAGAATGAAAGACAAGCCTTGGACTGGGAGAAAATATTTGCAAAACATAGAACTGATAAAGGACCTGTGTCCATGATACAGGAAGGACTCTTACGCCTCAGTAATAAGATAAGCCACTCGGTTTCAGGATGAGCAATAGACACTTAGCCAGAGAGGACGTCAAGTGAGGACATGAAAAGAAGCACAGCACTGTTAGACAAGGTGAAGGCCAAATAAGCCTCCACGTGATACCGCCTCACACCCACCGGTGGCTAACACCAAAATGACTCGACGATGACACGTTTTGGCAAGGATGCAGAGTGACTTGGAATCTCACACACTGCGGGTGGAAACAGAGAAGGAATAAGCCACTTTGGAAAACAGTCTGCTCTAAGGTTAAATATGTACCTGCCAATAACCTGCTCTTAGGAATTTACCTAAGAGAAATGAAAACTCACGTCCACACAAAGACCTATTCAAGAACGGTCACCACAGCTTTAGTCACGATATCCCCAAGCTGGAAACAACCCAGATGTCCACCAGCTGGTGTAGAGACAAATAAATTGCGACGTATCCACGGAACTGAATACTATTCGGCAATAAAAAGAAACAAAACCGGTCTCGCAGCGTAAACGACTCTGAAAGCATCCTGCTGAGTGAAAGAAGCCAGAGCCCAAAAAGCTACACTGCCTGACTCTGTTCACCTGGTGATCCAGAAATGGCAGAACGAGGGAGGCAGGAGACAGATGCGTGGCCGCCAGGGGCTGGAGGGAGAGGGAGGGTGCAGACTTTGGGTAGGAAGGAAATATTCCTCATCTTGAGTGAACCGGCGGTTACACACCTCTGTCCATTTGCCGGAACTCACTGAACTGTGCACAGAAAAGAGACAAATTGTATGGGACGTAAATTATCCTCAATGAACCCGACTTAAATAAGTTACTTATTGTCTCTCTTTTTAGCAAGTAACATCCTTATAAATATCTAAAATTTGACAATAAAAGAAGACATGTAATTAGAAATTAGAAAGCAACGACTTTTTTTTTTTCAGTTTTTCAGTTACACTTTATTTCGGAAGTGAACTGCCTAGTTTATAAGTAGTTTATTCGTCTAACAAAGTTGCCTTTTGTTGGAAATTTGTTAATGCACAGCTTTTGTGGTGAAATATTACAACTTATATGATATTAACATGCTGTCAAATCAGCTTAGTTTTAGTCACAATTGTAAACTGGTACGCTGTGGCCTAAACATAATATTCTCTCTGCTACAAGTACAAAAGTTTATGTAGGTCCTTTTCTTCCTTCTAACATAAACTATTGAAAATACTGCCTCCAATTTGGTAGTCTTGGTAGAGGGAAGAGTTATCTCTAATTCTAACAACAGGCTTTCTAACACCAGGTAAAACACGTGCAGAGAGGAATCTCCCAGCTGGAGCTCCAAAACGCTACTGAGGCGCCACGCCACCAAGGGAGGAAGACGGATGAGGATGAAAGCTCCTCTTCTTTGCTTTTCACATTTCACGTCATGTGATCACTTATCCTTGATGAAAGTTATTTAAAAAAACATACATACACTTTAAAAACTTCACTGACTGACAGCGACACAAAAGAAACGAAATACAGAAACCGGTGGAATCCAGAATATGGCCCAAATGTTGGGCCCCTACATTCGAGGATTTCAGGGGTCTGGGATCAGATCTCGCCCTCTCCCAGACCCCCTCACAGCTGCTTCTTCCCTTGGGTCAGCCGGCCAGCCCGCCATGGCCTGAACTGGCAAACCCGTTACAGGGTCCTGGAGGCTCGGGGGCTGATGAATTAGCGTCTCGGAGCAAAAGGGGCCCCTGGCTGGCTGCAGACCGTGGGGAGACCAGCCTGCCCCTCGCCCTTCCCGTCAGGAAGGGGGGCGCAGCAGAGCACAGGACCTGAGTCAGTGTTTCTGCCTGTGGGGTTTGGAGCTGTGTACCCCAGAAAACCGTGCTCTTAACCTCACCCCATTCCTGTGGTGTGAACCAGCCCACTCAGGATGGGTCTGAGCCTTATCACTGGAGACCTTTACGAGTGGAATCAAATCCAGACAGACAGAGAGGAAGCCACGGGAAACAAGAAGCTGAAGTTTAACGGAGAACAGACCGCCCAGGACAGGCCGCCACGTGCCTCGTCATGTGACAGAGGAGCCCAGGACCAGGCTCGCCGGAAGCCAGCGCCAGAACGCCAGTCTTGGGAAGAAAGCCTCGCCCCGATGAAGCCTTCGTTTTGGACTTCTCCCAGGCTCGAAACCGTGAGCCAATGAAGCGCACTGCTTCCGCCGGCCCCTTGGGTGGTGTTTGCCCGAGAAGCCCAGGAAGCTAAAGCACTGCCCTCGGGGACGTGGCTTCTTGTTGGTCTTCCTCCCAGCCCGTGTTCAGACTGGGATTCTGACTTCCGTGAGCAGTTCCCATGAGGATGCCCATTTCCTTTGAATCCATGGTTTTGAAGCGTTTCCTGCAGCCTCGTCATGGCCGTCCAGCTAGTCCCAGGACCTCGTTGCCACCTGCCTGTTTCACTGACATTCTAAGACTTTGGTGAGTGGCCGTGGTCTCAGCATTGCCCAGATGTCTGGTCTCACGTCTCACGCTTCACCCCCGGTGGCTGGCTTCTGGGGGGGCAGCGTCCAGCTCCCACACGCAGGCCCAGCCCCGGGACCAACAATCCATTCGGTCAGCAGCAGATGTGCCCGCGAGGGCGGGTCCCTGCTGGGGAGGAGGGCAGGAGCGCCGCGTGCCTCGGCCTTGCCCCCCTGGGGGAGTGTTCACCTGGAGCTCTTGAGTCACCTTGGGGAGGCTGCAGATGTCCTCAGGTGCCTGGGGCGTGGGTGGTGGTTGGGGGTCCACTGGCAATGTCCCCCGCTGTCTGTCTCAGGGCTGGCGGCAAAGGCGGCCAGCTCAGCGGGTTTGAGGGGGCCACGTGACACCCCAGGGCCTGGGAGGCAGGAAGCAGGCGAAAACCAGGGTCACTGGGACCTGGCCCGAGGCTCCCAGCCCGACCCTGCTCCTGGCGTCCGGGCCGAGAGGGCGGATGGAGGGAGGCCCTCTTGAGACCGTGGCCTCGTCCTGCCCCCTCACTGCGGCAGGGTGGCCGACCCCCTCCTCCAGGCCGAGCGGGGCCCTGCGAGGAGCCGTCGCCCCATTCTTAGCATTTGGGGAAAAGGAGGTTTAGAGCCTATTGAAGCCAATCCTCTGCTCTCTCAGGCTGGGCCCCCCGGATCCACTGAGGGGGAGACACTCATATTTCAAATGTTTCCCTGCGTTTTCAGGACAGGGCATGATATCCCGACAAAATGGGGGAGATGGCAGGAAAGTGCAGAGGAGAGGCACAGCCTCGAGGACGCTTGGTGCCCCCCAAGAACTGGGAAATCAGAGTCCTTTAAACTGTGGAACCTACAGAAGAAGGACACCAGTGAGCTGAAAGGTGATGAGAAAGAGGAGGTGCAAGAATTGGCTGGGACCTACCCGAGGGTATAAGCTCATCCGGGAAAATCATGTCGGCGTCAGAAGGGAGGAGGGTGACCAGGGAGGGCTGCCGAGGCCGGGAAGCAGAGGCGGGGTTGTGCAAGCCGCCCGAGGACAGGGTCCTGGGCGCCGGCCTCTGCGGGGACAGGTGCGCCCAGGCGTTCCGGGGGTGTGGCTGGAGGCCTTGGAATGTTCTGGTCCTACAATACCCCAGTTATCACCTGGCTCCCAGGTACTTTGCTACAGATGAGGATGGAGCGTTTGGTCCCCTGGCGTTTATATTTCAGAATGCATGCTGATAAACTTGCTTTCTGGTTCACAGGTCAGCTTGGTGAGCCTGATTGACGTCAATTAGCCCCTAAGAGAATGACGCGCTCCTGATGTGATGGCAAAACCGGGCTTCTGAGCCAGCAGGGCCGGGTCGACGGGAAAAAAAAACCAAGAGGCAGAGCAGTGCCATGGCTCACTACTGTGGTGCAGAAAAGAAGATACAGACCACAAGTACACGTTTGCTGGAAAACGCGTGGACTACCCAGGGGAGGAAAGCAAGCGCCAGACGCGCTGGTGTCCTGAGCGAAGGGGAACTGGATGGCTGCGGAAGGGGGACGCTTCACTGCATACACTTTTATTTATTTATTTATTTATTTGTCCCCCCCTTGCTGCTTGTGCTGCTGTGTCCATTCGCTGTGTGTTTTTTCTGTGTCTGCTTATCTCCCCCCTGCCATGAGGTCCTGCCGCATCAGCCCACCGTGCCACGCGGGCCGGCCTGCCCTCACAAGGAGGCCCCGGGAAGCGAACCCGGGGCCTCCCACATGGTAAACGGGGGCTCTATCGATTGAGCCATACCTGCTTCCCCTGTCATACACTTTTAAAATTGACCAAGTGACTGTTATCTACTCAAATGGGAGGTTTCAATAAAAAACAAGGCAAAGCCGCGTCTCCGAGGACACGGAAACCAGCCAGCAGGCCAGGCGAGGAGGAGGGTTCGGGGAGAGGACCAGGAGGGTGGAGGGCGGCTCTGCTGGGGGCTCAGGGGGAGCAGAACAACGGGGAGGGTCTCGGAGGCAGCAGCTGCGTGCGGGGTCCTGGGGCAAGCTCATACCCCCGGAAAGAGGCTTGCCGTGGCCTGCTGGGGCCAGTCGGGACCCGGGCAGAGCAGCCCACCCCCCGCGGGCCGCAGCAGGACAGGGTCTGCGGGCGCAGCCGGACCCTGTGGCCGACCTGGACAGGGCAGAGAGGACGCCCGCTGGGCTGGGCTCCCCCACCTGCATCTCCAAAGGGAAAGCAAGTCTCTGGCCTGAACTTGCCTGGATAATTCCACAGCTTTCCATCCGGCTTTATGTTGGACGCAAGGAAGCGGAGGAAGGGGTATTTTTAATCCGGCATTATCCGTATGAAAGTCTTGTTTTGAAAACAATCATAGAAGCCTTTGATTTTTACCAAGGGCGGCGGAGGGAAAGGATCTCCTAACCGTGCATGCTAGACTGATAGAAGTGGCTCCCTCCGCCCTCGGCTCACCGCTCTTAGCCACTGCCCCGGTCGGTGGAGGGCAGCCCCGGAGGGCCAGTCAAGGCCAAGTAGAGCCGGGAGGTGCCCCGTCCTGGGCGTGGCTGTCAAATTTGGTCCCGAAGCCCCGTTGCCCTGGGTGGTTTGGGGCTTTAAAGTGTGAAACTCACACTGCTGGGGCGCAGCCCCCACCCCCCACCCCTGGCCTGCTGGGGGTCCACGACGCGGGAGGTAAAGCGAGGACCTGGGCTGGACGGGTCGGGGGTGGAGTTTCCGCAGCCAGGTGGCCGCGGCCCATCAAAGGCCTCACCGCCCAGAGGTAAAGCCCTGGCTCTCTTTCCCTCTCGCTTTTTCCCCTTAATCCCCCCAGGAAATCCCAGCAGACAGCATCGCTGCTCCCAGAGCAAAGGAAAGTTTGAAAGGAATCCCCGAGGACAATCGCGGAGCTTTAGGCCGGAAGCCTGG
>JAQZBX010051031.1:0-19487 GCA_029593785.1 Cabassous unicinctus | reverse complement strand
AGAAAGATTCCTAAGGAAGAAGTACATAGGAGTATGAAGACTGTGGTTGAAAGTGGTTGCTGTGACAATGAGAATATTTCCCATCAGGGTTCCCAAGTACATCAGTAGGAATAGGATGGTGTGCAAGACTCTGAGCTCCCACACATCAGAAAACCTTGAAAGCAGGAATTCAGTCACCATGGTGTAGTTTGGCATCTTTAGATAATTTGCTTTGGACACAAAGAGACAAAGGCAAATAATCTCTTAGCAATATTTGAATCAACATGAGGAACAAAATAAGAATTAGTTCATTTATTAACTCTCATTTATCCATTATTATTCACTTTATTGATAATGATTAGTTGAAAGTAACATAAAATTGCATGATTCTCCTTTAGTCTCCCTACTGGTTTAGCTGAATTCCATAGAAGGGATAAGCAATAACATGAAATGCTTAAGAGCTTCTGCTCATGTATGTATAACATTCTATCATTTGCTTGTTCTAAAATTATTATATTTCAGACCATAGCTTTGCCTGGAAGGTTAACTGTAGCTATTTATAAAATCTATGCATCCTGACTCATTACACATATTCTAAAAATGTTAATAGTCATTATTGTTTTAAACAAACAAAATTTGAAAAATGATAAGAAGACTTCTCTTTTCATTAGACCCACAAAGCACTCTATATTCATTTTTTAAAGTTTATTTTTAAGGGGTTTTAGATTACAGAAAAGTTACATGAAATATATAGGCATTCCCATATACCCCACCCTCTCCCCCTCTCATATTTTCCCCTAAAATAACATCTTTCATTAGGGTGGTACATTTGAACAATTGATGTACAAATATTGAAGCATTGCTACTAACCATGGTCTATAGTTTACATTATGGTTTGTACTTTGTAACTTATAATTTATATATTAACTTATATAACTTATAATTTTTTATATATTTTGACAAAATATATAATGGCCTGTGTCCATCAAAGCAATATCGTGCAGACATTTTAATCTGATTTCTAGCTTGAGTTTCCTTGTGGAAGTGTAGCATAGTTGAAATTTCATAGCCTTTAGGGGAAAATATCTTTTGCACACTGAATCAGATATTTACTTGCTTTGTAGCTCTGGGGAAACTCTCAAATACCTTTGAGCTTAAAATTCATTATCTCTAAAATTTGTAATACTACCTATGTCAGGAATTTGACATTCATAAAGCATTTCGAATAGGAGATATACTGAAAATTTTAGGTATATTAAGGAAAATAAATAAATAAAATTTGCAAATCCCTGATAAAAAGATAAAACTAATAATCCTTTCAGCATCAGCCTTCATTCCTTAATAAGTCCTAAATACTATTGTATTTAAGAAGCAAACTTAAAATGTAAAATGAAAATCCAACATTCTGCATTTGCTAATGACATTTTCTCTTAAAGGAATGTGATATTTTATCAAAAGTTTTGCACTGATTTGAATAGAGGTTGTAAACCTGAGGTCATTTCTTTACCTGCAGACTAGAAAGATCCATAGGGATACCCAGCATGATAAAATAGTCTTGTGTGACTAGATTATTGCATGGATGCTATAGTACTGCAAGGTATAAAGGCAAATAATTCATTTCCCTTTTTGCAAAGACTCAAAGGAATGGGAAGGACAAGATGACACATTTTGTTCATTAATATATTTATTGGTGTACTTATTCATCCATACATCCACGGCATTTTTAATTTAATTATAATTAATTTAAACTTTTAAAATACTTTGGAGTGAATTACAAGCAGGCAGAATTCTTAATGCTGTGACGCTCAATCACAAATGAATGCTTAAATTCCTTAAACCAACTGAGACTGAGTTTTCAAGGCAATGAATGAAAAATTAATGAAAAAAGAGGTTGACATCATGTGTGATTTCCATTTATGTTTTCTATTCTAATGCCATTTACAGTCTCTCTCAAAAACATGTGGGCTATTCACATAGTAAATTGAAGAGGAGGGAAAAGTAATTAACATCAAATACTCACAATTTAATATTATCTTTTCTTTGACTAGATAGCAAGCCAGGATTTCGGAAAAAGGACCATACCCATTTCAGGTGCAGGTGAGGAAGAGTGGGCATATTTACTTGAGATGACTGAGATCCTGACAGTCTGGATTTATAACAGGAGAATCCCTGTACATTTTATTAAAAAACAGAGATGCTGATGATGTTAAAAAATCCCCTGGGAGCATAGCCATTGGCACAGGTAATAACCAGTACCAAGAGATTACTTAAAGGTGATAATTGGATTTAGGTGTTGAAGGAATGTGACCCATGTAAAATCGGTCCATGAACAACCCTTTTGTAATTAAGAAAAATAAATATATGTGTTCCTGCAAAAGAATCTAAGATTAAGTGGAAAATAAACTGAAAATTAATAGCTGTTCCCATGAAAAACTGAAGGTTCATCAGGTGAAATGCTTGTGTATTCAAGAGACCAAGAAGTTGAGATGGAGAAATCCAGAGCCCAAGCTCAGGTTTAATCCAGTACAACAGCTTTTTCCTCTGAGAAATGTAGTGTTTTTTTCGGGAATCAGACCAAACTCAAAAGATTTAGGATGAGTTAAATGACAACCCAACCCTTCTGAATTTTTCCAAAATATCAGTGTAAAGTGGTTGAATGTAATTAACAATCTGTGACATAAACCAAATACACCATCCTGGGAGATCTGCAATCATCTCACATGGATTCATCTCTGCTGACTCAGATTGTTCATCAGTTAACATGTTAACAAGCTGTCCTACCTCACATGCCCCTCAAGAGTGTGCCTCAATGGGGCACATAATGTATTTGGACTAGTGCCTGTCACAGGGTGCATATTAGGAGGTTCCATGATATCTGTTGTTTTGTCCTCAAAGCAATGGTTTTAGTGAATCACTTAGATTCTGTCAGGAAAGCAGAAACTCTCCAAGGGTTTTGAGAAGTGCTACTTCCCTTTTCATCATTGATTTCTAGTGCTCTGAAAATACACTCTGTGCCATGACAAACTGTTCAGCATACTTGAAGAGAATGTGTATTCTATATCGTTGGAAGTGATAATTCATATCTGCTAATTAGAACAAATTAGTTTATTGTACTGTCCAAGTATTTTATGCCTATATTGATTTTCCATATTTTATATACTGACTGAATTGTACTTACATGTACAAATATAATTTTGGATTTTAAAAATATATATTTTTATTTATGACACATTATACATTCTGTATTTTGAAACTAAGTTAATAGATACACACACATTTAGAATTTTTGTGTCTTCCTATTGTGCCTAACACCTTATCATAGTGCAACATTGCTTTTAATGCAGCCACCCTGGCTACATTTTTTTTCATTATAAATCTTTTTTTTACTTCTATCTTTGTTTTATATTTTATTTTAAACATATATTTTTCCTTTTATCATAAATATTACTGTCCAACAACTTTTAATAAGATGTTGTATTTTAATCCATTCTGAAAATATTTGGGTTTTAATTAGTTCTTTAGTTTATTTCCATTTAATATAATTGTGTTACATGTTAAGTTTCTGTCTACTACCAGGATTTTTGTCGAATATTTCTCCTATCTGTTATTTGTTATTTTTTCTTCTAACAGATTCATAGAATTTATCCTCATTTTTAATTTCTCTCTGCTTGTAGATTTAGTCATACAATCTTATACACCCTGCATCACTGTAAAATATTTGTAAAAGTAAATGAATTTATGAAAAAATACCATCAAAGTATCACTACTAACTTCAATGCATACCTTAATCTTGGTGCATCTTTCCCCCAATCAAGCCCAATATTTTTTTCTTTTTTTCTGTTCATAAACCATACAAGTTATCTAAAGTTTACAATCAATGACTTTTTGTATAATTGGAGTTGTGCTTTCATCACTTCAATTAGTATTAGAGCATTTTCATAACCAAGAATAAAAGTTGAAAAAATCAGTATCATTCCAATATGTTAACACAGCAAAATAAAGATATTTTTAAAAATAATATGAATGTTTAATTTCCAAGCATTTAGAAAACAACTTTAGAAAAAACTTTTTTACCACTTCTGCACGGATTAAACCTCAGCTTTCCATTCTCTAACCACATTCTATTCTCTAGTGATTTATATTATAGTGATTAACTCCATGAGTTTGCTCATTTTATTTAGTTTATAATAGCAAAATCATTGAAAATTTGTCCTTCTGTTCCTGGTTTGCTTCCCTCAACATAATGTCCTCCAAGTTCATCCATATTTTCATATGCTCCACAACTTCATTTCTTTTTACAACAGAACAAAATTCCCCTATATATATATACCACACTTCGCTTATCCATTCATCATTTGATGGAGACCTCGGTTGATTCTATCTTTTGGCAATTCTGAATAGTGTCACTATGAAGATCTGTGTATAGATGTCTGTTTATGTCTCTGCTCTCAGTTCTGGGTGTAAACTAAACTTAGTGATATTGCCAAGTCAAATGGCAGATTTATATCTAAAATCCTTAGGAAATGCCAAAGAGATATCCACAGTGACTGTACCATTCTACATTCTTATGAATAGCGTATAAGCATTCTTATCTCTCCATATCCTTTGCAACACTTGTAGTTTTGTTTTTTCTTTTTTTGATAGTAGTCATACTAGTAGTTGTAAAATGATATCTCATTGTAATTTGATTTGCAACTACCTAATAGGCAGTGATGTTGATTTTTTTTCTTTCTTTTTTTTTTTTTTTTTTTTTTTTTTTTTTTTTTTTTTTTTTTGTCATTTGTATTTTTACTTTAAAAAAATGTCCATTCAGGTTTTTTGTCCATTTTTTAATGAGGTCATTTGTATTGTTATTTTCGTTTTGCAGTATCAATTTCATATCATCATGTTCTACTTTGAAGCAAATTCTGGATGTTTTACATTCTCTGTCAATGTTTCCCAATGCCCTGCCACATCCCAACATTTTAGGTAGCAATTTATTTTTATTTCTGGAAGTAAATTTTATATTTAGGGTGTCAGTAGTTAAAATGATGATGCATAAATATTCATAATTTGTTTCAAAGTGTTCTGTTGATTCATGCTAATTAAATATTTACTTGTGGCGTTTAGAACAGAACCATCATAGGACTGGTAAAATTATCTTTTGTCACTTAAGTATTAAGAATGCCCAAATGTGGTGATGACAACATTCTTGTTAAAACTGAGATTAGGAAAACATCATCTTCAGGAGGGGTTTGTTTCGTTATAAATATACACAGTATATCACAATCCTGAAATGATTCTTAACATGTCTTATCTCAACATATTTATCCAACTAGTTCTCTTTTTCCTAATACAGTATCTTATCACAAGTTTCTGTGACTTTCTTTTCCTTTCTTCTTTATTTTCTTTCATTGTGCTATTCTTTCCTACCCTCCTTCCTACTTCTTTCCTGAATTCATTGTTTCCATTTCCTCTTTCTCTTGTTTATCCTCTCCTTCATCTTCTGTCCTTTTTTTTTCCTTCTACAGATTAATAAAAGATTTTTCATATCAGTGCTTAAAAATGAGATATTTTTTTTAAATGATCATCCTACAATCTACCTAAAAACTCATGTTACTTCTCCTTCTTTTTTTTTTGGCGTACTTGGTGCGGATATAACCATTGCTGACTCTGTGTGTCCCAGTGTCAAAATTGACTGTGAGATCTTGTTCCAGTAGATGCAATTATCCTGAGATTGTTGTTACTCAGGTATCAAAATCCTTTACTTTACTCTTTCCTTCCCTGTCTCTGTCACTTTAATGCCATTGACTAAGAAATGCATTATATCAGTGAGTGTTACTAAAGGAGACCTCAGGCAAGAGTATTTTACCACAAACTGAAATTTCATGCTTCTTTTTTGGGTACATGTGATATTTATTCTCATTTTATCTTAATTTTACAATTATTATAATTGGCTGTTTTAGGCAGTACTGGTCTTTTACTCAAATATTTTTCTCCCATGATTTTCTGCATCTCATTTTTGGTCATTCCACCCTTCTTACTGATCTGGGAGTGATTTGGTGATATTCTGGATTTATTTCTCACAACAAACTCTAATAGTGCAGGAAATTAATATTTTTCTCTGTTATAAAAATATATCCAGGAGAGACCACTGCTTACAAGTAACATTGTTATTACCCTGGTCCTTAATCTCCTGTCATTTAGATTGTTGCTACAGTCCCTGACCTGGTAGACTTGATTCTTGTTTACTTGATCACAGTCCAATAGCTGCTGTAACTTGTTGGATCAACACTAATGACACTCAAGTCAAAGCACTCCCAATCTCCTCCAATGTTTTGCACTAGCAGTTCTTTAGTTCCTTTCAGTACTGAATTCTCCTACTCATCACCCTCTTCAGGTTACAATGTCCTCTTTACTCCTGCCTCAGGCACACTTTGCCCTGGATGCTACCTCTGGCAGACATACTCTTTTTCCAGAGACAGTCTCACTTATATTTTCTCACATTCAAATCTTTTTTTTAACTGTGAGTGAAAAAAAACAACACTATGTTAATATGTGCACACATGTGTATGTGCCTTTTATCCATATTAAAGCACAATTACCCTAATTTAAAGTGAACACCTAGAATGAAGACTTAAGAGATGTAGCACCCAATGTGGCCAGCTGTCTTGTGAAGAGATGAGTGCCCGTATTTCAGAATATATCTAGAAGTACCCTGATGTACTGAACTGATTTAAACTCTGTAAATCTGGAAGTTTTCATCAAGTGATGTATTTCCATGAGTTTAGGGTTTTGGTCAGGAAGAGGCTGCCTACTCTTATAATCATGACATTGAGGAGTTAACAACCAAACTGAATCTGCAGTTCTATACATAAAGATCAAGTTATAAGTAAAATTAAAATGTATTTTAGGCTTTAATCTGCTCTAAATATAGTGACATTTACATTAATTCTTTGAATTCATTATTTGATTAACAAACATTTTTTTATCTGCAATTCTTATATATCTTTCTTCCAAAACCTGCAATGTTTTTCCGAGTACTTCTTGTATTATTGATTTTGTTGTTTTATTTCATATTAATGTAAATAATTTCATCTAAAATACAAAAGCCATGGAAAATCATTTAGCTAAGTTAATCTATATTTTAATCTGTGTAGGCAAGGTTACTTAATACAATATCTTGAATAACAGAATATTTTCACTGTATAATATTGTATTCTATGTATATACCAATATTCAATAGCCCTTAATGTGCTCTTATAAATAGAGATTGTTTCTCGGGTATTGCTCTCATAAATAAGTACTCAATTTTTTAAAAGATAATTTTTTTTTACATTTGTAGTTTTTTTTATAGGAAACACAATTCATCCAAAGTACACAATCAAAGGTATTTGTTAGAACCCCAAAATTGTGCATTCATCATTTCAGTCATTATAAGAGAATATTCATTATTTCTATAATAATAAAAATAAACCAAAATTTATATCACAACAATTTCTACTATTATCTGCAGAGAAAAAGGATATCTGTCTCACTCATTTTTAACCAGCATTAAGATTACCATATTTGAGAGCATTTTTCTGTTAATACAGGAAAACTGGTGATGTGTTATCACATTATTTTTATTATATTTGTTTTTTATTTTTTGTATACTTATACACGATTTAATTTCTAAACATTCTGTCCAGCCACTTTGCCTAGTTTTGTCTTAATAAATTAGTATTTTTCTCTATATAATTGCATGACATATTTATATATTAAACTTATAAAATTCATATTGCATTTTGTGAAACATCATATCTTTTTAGTGTCAATTTTTGTAAATAATGTGTATTAATAAATAAAAAGTACAGTAATTTTAAAGAGACAAAAATATCTATCTAAAGTTCCTTTCTCATATTGAATAAATATCAGCATCCAAAGTAGGTTTTATTCTAACTCTGTTCTTTGGAATTCTTTAAAGTTCTGGCTAATTCACATAAAACATACATTAGTAGAAATTTAGAAATATCACAAAAGTGGAGTTTTCTTTACCTTGCTGGCTGGCAGTTTAGTTAGCAAGTTTAGGATCTGTAGTATGGAATAAATATCAACTTTCTCTATTGCTTTTGTATTTCATTATTTTTAGATTAAAGTATTTAATTCATTAAATCAATGATTGAGTAATATCTATAAGACATGTACTTGGGAATTACATTTTGGGTCTTCTTTATTATTATATATTTATTTTTAAGTATTTTTAATTAGATAAATTGTATGTTCACAGGAAAATCATGCAACTAATACAGCATTATCACATATCCCTCCAGTTATCAACACCTTGCATTAGTGCAGCTCCCTTGTCACAAATGAAAGTTTATTTAAATTTTTCTACTAACTAGAGCCCATAATTTACATTAAAGTGTATTTTCCCATATACCGTCCTATTATCAACAACTACTTCACTGTGGTATATTATAAGTTAAGAACAAACATTTTAAAAACTCTACTATTACATATAGCACATTGCTTACAAGGTGATTTTCACTGTGTTGTATAGTCCCATGGTTAATTTTCTATTTTTTTTCCAGTAACATATATATATAATCTAAAATTTCTCCCTTTAACCACATCACATATATAATATTGTGCTAACTACAAGGTTGTGCTACTATGACCATCATCCATTTCCAAAACTATACAATCTAACAAAATAGAAATTTTGTACAAAGTATTAACTCAATATTCCCTACCCCAATCCAGGCCCTGATAACCTATTCTAGTTTCTATATCTGTGAGTTTCCTTAATCTAATTGTTTCATATCAGTGATTTCATCCAGTATTCATTCTTTTTTGACGGGCTTATGTAATTCAACACAATGTCTTCAAGGTCCATAAATGATGTTCTATGAGAAGGACATCATTATTTTTTATACTTTTTTTATTTTTAAAGAAGCTTTACATTATGTAAATGTTACATTAAAAATATAAAGGATTCCCATATGCCCCACTTCCATCCCTTTCTATACTTTCCCACATTAACAACACCCTTCACTAGTGTGATACATGTGTTACAATTAATGAACCCATATTCAAGCATTGATAATAACCATGTACTAGAGTTTACATTATAACTTACACTTTGTCCTCCACAATTTTGCAATTTATGAAAAGTTAACAATGAACTGTATCTGTCATTGCAATGTCATGCAGGGCAAAACCAATGTCTTGAAAATGTCCTGTATTCCACCTATCCTTCTCTCTCCCATCCCTCAGAACCTCTGGTGGCCAGTACCTTTATATCAATGATAAGATTTCTTCCATGGCTAGAATAATACTGTCTGTAGTAGAATAATAATGAGTCTACTTTAGTCCATTGTTCATTCCCCAAACAAAGATTTTGGGATGGTGATGCCCACTCTGCTTCTAACAGAGAGGGTGCTTAGATGTCTTGAGCAAATGGATGGCACTCTCTTCCTTGTGTTTGCAGACAATTCTGTTCCTTGGAAAGAGCATTGTCCAACATCAACTCCTTGTTAGTTGTCCCAGGTGATTCCAATGAACTGCAAAGTCAGTGTTGCACGTCTGTGAAATTCAGGGCTGAAATGGCACAGTGACAGAACAAATATTTAAGTCTCTAGGACATATATTTATCAAGTACAGTGCTAAATAATGGTTCAAATGACAGGTCTGAAGAGCCATACGTAGAGAACCTGTAAATGAGTGTAAATCTGTTACATGGTAAGAGCAAAATTCCAATGTAAGCCTCACTGATGGTGCAAATTTCTGAGATGTTTGCCCTGCCTATAGTTTCTGGGTATCTCTAGAGCCTTCAGGAGCCCTGCTATTTGAGGCAGTGTTTAAATTGGCAGTCAATGAGATCCTGCTGAGACTTGCATAACTGTAACCTCTGAAATGACCTCCCAACTCACTTAGAAATCGATTAGTCATAAAAACTCATTTGTATTTACCATTTACCACCTTTTGTTCAAGGTCTATTTCCAGATGAATTGATAGTTGGTGCTTGGTAATAATCCCTTAGTGCCAGCAAGGCTCATCCCTGGGAATCCTGTCCCACACCAGGGAGAAGGTAGTGCATTTATATGCTGAGTTTGGCTTAGATAGAGGCTACAATTGAGCAACAAGGAAGCTTTCAGAACACAATTATTTCTTAAGCAATATATAATACTAAGCTAAGTTTCAATTTCACAAGAAAAGGTTCATAAGTACCATCATCAATGTCAAGGGCCTGCATAATGGGCTGTCTTCCTTCACTAGACATTGCCTTTGAATTCGGGGGATTTTTGCTGTCCTATTGGAGAATGTAGCAGAACTCCCCAGGATGAGAATTCAATAGGCTTTTGGTTATTGTGTGGATTTCCAACCATGGAGACAATGTCTCATGAATACTTGGATATATTTATATGTCTTAGAAGCATGCCCCAGGTTAGCCATTTCCTATGCATCGCCTCATTACTGACACCCCACAAAAGTGATCCTCCCACAACATTGTTGTGTTCATTGTGAGATCCAAAATATCTCCAAAAATGAAGCCAAAAATAATCAAATAAAATTAAGAGAATGTAATAATTTAAAAATAACCAATAAAATACAAAAAAGTTTGAAATAATAAAAAAAATTAGACATGTAATTCATTACTGTAAGATCTGTTGTTTTGTATGTACAGTTACATTTTTGTCCATATATTCCCCCAGTCACTTATTTTTTCCATTTTATCTTCAAAGAAGCTTTAGGATACAGAAAAATCACATAGAGAATAAAGGGGATTCCCGTAAACACAATGCCCTCCCCCTTTCCCCCCTCCCTTATTAATATCATTTTTCATGCCAATGGTACATTTGTTTGAATTGGTGTATAAATATTGAAGCATTGCTACTAACCATGGTTAATGGCTTACATTATGGTTTACATTTTGGATCGTACCTTTTTATAGGTTTTGATGAAAATTGAAGTGGTCTGTATCTGTTATTGCAAGATCAGGCTGAAAAATTCTAATGCCCTAAAAATGTCCTATGTTCCGTTTATTCTATTATTCCCTCCTCCTCCCCTTGGAACCTATAGTAACCACTAAGTTTATTATTGAAGAATAAGATTCATAGTTATTTGCAATAAAATTGAAGGCTTGACATATTGGTCTGTTTTCTTTTATTAGGCACTGCTTATTCTTAAGGAATACTTGTTCCGCCAGTTGAGAACATAGCAGTACTTCCCAGGATGGGAGTCTGACATTTTCTTGTTTATTATGTGGTTTTCCACCCCCTGATATAACACACTATGAGAAGATGAACATTTACATATTCCATAGAAGTATGCTGCAAGTGTTCACTGTCACATATACACCCCTACATCCAATATCTTACACCAGAAACCCTCCCCTGACATATTTGCCAAAAGAACATTCCTAACATTGTAGTTTTAACCACTAATCCCCAGAGTTCACCTGTTCCTTCCCTCAAACCTCCCCCCTGATCCATGGATAGTTCAATCCAAACCCTTATCCTACTCCCACTCACAGATCAACACTGCTGAACACAATCACATCAGCACACCACTATCATGTTCATCCACTGCACAACTACACCCTTCTACTTTATTATAGGTTTTGCCCATATGGGCATAGGCTCACCACCATCTACTTCCTTTCCTTCTCCTGTAAATCTGTTTTCCAGGCTTAAGCTCTGTGTGTCTGCTCAATTTACTTGATTCATATCTGTGAGGTTATATATTTGTCCTTCAGTGCCTGGCTTACTTCATTCAACATAAGAGTATTTTGAAAGATGCCATTTACAAATGAGTTCTCACTCATAGGAGCAGGGGTTAGGACATGAGCATATCTTTATGTTATACATGATTCATTCTATAAAAGAAAGGAAATAATGCAAATCCAATGCATCATCCCGCATAAAATGAATCAAAAATGTTTGAGTTACATACAATACCATAAAATTGATTATAATTCCATTTTAATATGTTAGATAAATAAATGTTTTGATGCTTATATAATAAAAATAATAATCTATTCATATCATATCTGATACATTAGCTCTGTCAATATTTCCAATCAGCAGTGTTCTTTCTTGATATCTCATTATATATCAAATATTTTTGCATTAAAATTTCTGTATTTTCAATGTTCATCCATGTCGTAGAATGTATCAGAATTTGATTTTTGTGGTCAAGCATTATATGTTGAAAACATTCTTTTCAGTCAAATAAGCCAGACCCAAAAGGATAAATAATTGAATTATTCCAATTATTTCAAATATCTAGAACAAGAAGTTTATAGAGATAGAAAATAGTTTAAATGTTACCAGGAGCCAGGATGAAGATACAATGTGGAGTTACTTTTTAATTTGTGCAGAGTTCTGTTTTGGTTTATTAAAAAGTTTTGTTCATGAAGGATGACAAAAGTAATTTGATGTAAATAATGCCAATGAATTGTACACTTTAAATGATTAAAATGGAAGATTTTGTTACATATTTGTTACCACATAAAATTGTAAAAAGGTAAAAATTTGGAATTCAAAGTTGTTTGGATTTGGTGAATACTAATTTTATATGTTTAGAAAAAATTAAATCATTCTACACCTTTTATCAAGTAACTCTTTTCTCTTTTATTGATTTGTAAATCTATGTCAATAAATTATGAATTGTGACTATTCAATTGAACTATTTGTTTCAAAATCTATATGTTGTTTAGAAAAAATATGAATATGTAGGCAAAAATATCAATGTAATTTTAGTATGATTTTTATTAAACTACTTACAATTTTCAAAGAAATATATAAATATTTTCATGTATTGGATTAACTATAGAAAAACCTATTAAAGATGTGAAGATGGGAGAATTTCCTAGCTGCTCTCAATTCCCATTAAATGTCCAAAGTGTGTTGACTCCTTCAAGGTTTAGCATGAATTCCTTCCTGCAGGCAGCCAGTCATGCAGAGTCCCAGAAGTCCTAGAAGAGAAGGGAAGAACTATGAGATGCATTTGAGAGGGCCTGTCAAACATACATTTACTCAGCTTGTTTTGCAGCAACATCCAGTGCAAAAGGTTGGAAAAGAGAGTGTGAAAATGGACATGAATGCTATCTGGAACATATATGATTTTACTGATGCCATACATTCATTTTTGGCTGTCTCCTAAAAAAGGAAAATTTCTTTATTTTTGGAAATAGTCCTTGCGTCTTTAGGCAATAACCACCAAAGTCAGGAAACAGAACACTTCCATCAGCACAAAATGTCCCTTCAAAGTGCACCTCAATACTCAAACCTGTGTCATTTCTAACCCCCAGCAATGATTGTTTATATGCATATATGACACATGTATATAATACATATCTATGTATCTCTCTATTATTGATGTTTAGCAATCATATTTTACATTTGTTGCAATTGATCAAAGTACATTTTTATGATTGTATTATTAACTATACTCCACTGTTTAATTTAAAATTCACTGTTTGCATAGTGATCAGGTTAATTTTTTAAATTTTATTAAATTACCATATATATAAAACTTAACATTTCCCCTTTTATCCACATTCAGATATATATTTCAATGCTCTTAATTCTGGTCACAATGTTGTTCTTCCATCACCACCATCCATTACCAAAACATTTCCATCATTCCAAACAGGAACTCTATATATTTTAAGCCTTAATTCGCAATTTCCTATATCTGCCCTGTCACCTGGTAAAATACATTCTACATTCTGACTCTATGATTTTCCTTATTCTAGTTATTTCATATCAGTGTTATTATAAAATATTTCTCCTTTTTGTGTCTGCCTTATATCACACTCAATGATGTCTTGAAACTTGAGGATTAAGACCTACCTTTGGTTATGCAATTTAATCAAAGGTCGATAATTACAGTAATTTAATCAAAATGGGTTTAAATGCATATAACAGATAAGGTTAAGAACAGGATTTTCTGGGGTCCACAAATGATTTCAAGGGTTACCAGGGTGAGTAGGCAATGGCTAGATGATCACTAGACATGTCCATGACTTCCCCAGCGAACTACCCCTCACTCTCTCAAACAGCCTACTCCTACATATTAGCATTCACAATATATGGCCAGCTCCCACCTCAGACAAAGGCATAGAGACAAGGGTGGAAAAGGACCACGTCTAGCAGCCTTGGCTTTCAAAAATGTTTACAGTAAAACTTTGGGAATAACTGTAGCTGCAAAATTCTAGCAGGGTATTACCTATGCATATCATTATTCTGAGGGTGATCAAGGATGTGTCCACGCCCCCTAACCCTCCAAGAGTTCTCATATAGAGTCTGTTCATATTATTTCCAGCCATTTGGCTTGCTGTTGGATTTTATTCACCTACTGTTTTGTGTCCATGAGATAATAGCATACATATACCAAATGTGTTAGCAATAGCACACATGCAGACTTCTTGTGCTAGGAAGAAGTCTAAGGAAATGTGATGTTGGGATGTTGAACCACAAGCAAGAGAAATGGGTCCTGTGACATAGAAGTGGAGCAAGGCATTGGATGGTAGAGCTAGCAGCTCATCAATTTCCCTGCAACCATGCAAGGAAAGGGTGTTTTCCTTCCAAGTTACTGCTAAGCCATATCTGTAGAAAACAAGAGCAGGAAGAAGAAACTTGTCCTGACAAGGTGAGCATGCCACCACTTCCTTTGGAAACTCTTTTCTCATGTCTTAATTTTTCCCTGTAAGGCCACCCAGTCTGTCCCTGACCTTGAGATATAACCTCACTGCTTTCCTCTTTACCTGAGAGCCTAACCCATATCTTTTTACCCAACTTCCCCTCTTCCTGATAGATGAGGGTTTTCAGTACACCTCAAAGGTATCCCCTGACTATTCACAAGGGAACTAATGACCCAACCAGGGGTAGGAAACACCCATTAATTTCAAGGATGTGTGTCAGGCCCTTTGTGACAGCCCATTGGTTTGCTGTCCTATGTGTATAAAGAACATCTAAGCCCACTTCTGTCATCCCAACCATCCAACCCATGACCCTAACCTTGCACCTCTCTGTGAATTATATGGAGAATATATCAGAGTAAAAAGCAGGATGATCCCCTGACTGGCTAACAAAGAGATTCACAAGTGATGTGTTTTGGTCTCCCTTTCAGGATCAATCATTATTTTGATGTGTGTTAAGGAGAAATGTGCAGCAAAATCTGGGTCCCTCCTCCACTTTTATCCACTCCCTGAGCTAGGAAACAGTATAAGGCCATTATACCCTTCCAGGGAACTGGTGAATTCATTTTCTTGAGGAATCATGTTAGGAAGATAGACCATCAAATAAAAGAATTGTCAAGCTTCTTTTTAGTACCCATTGAAGTTCACTACAATGACAACTGACTGTGAGTGGTGGGCAATGTGGCCAGTAGGTAATCAAGGGTAAGTTCATTGTCTTCAACCTTCAGTAAGAGAACATCTTCTCCTTCTCCCCAGGAGGACCTCCAAACCTTACAGGGGTAAAAATCAGTTTAATGCATCATTTATCTCTAGATCATTGTGATATAAGACCTTGCCATGTGCATCTACATGGGTAATATAGATGGGGACTTTACATGCTATTAATTGTTTCCATATGTCTATTCCTGACATAGGGAATCATCTATTTTACAATTGCATTTCTTCCATGAACCTGGCTAGACTGCTAGACTGTTATCTATGGCCCATGTGTCAGTAAACAGGTATACTAGGGTGCTTGGTTCTGAGTGTTCCAAGGTTAAGAGAACCATTCACAGTTTGGCCCATTTGGCAATTTTTCCAGTGCCAGAGGTATTATTTAAAGTTTCAAAGGCAAGGGAAAAAGGAGTTGCTGCCAAATGGAAGCCAGATGGCTTCTATTTGGCTAATCCATCAGTGAACTGACATTGAGCATCTGTGGGTGCATCTTTGAATCAGTATCCCCAAGATGCTACTGTAAGGATGGAAGAACCTTCATCTGGTGTTTCAACTGAATCATTTTTGAGGGGGGCATCTGCCACCTGCCCACGCAAACTTATCATTCCATGGGGACCCAAGCAAGCATGATTTGATGATAGATACTTCATTGTTGGGCCATGCCTAGAGGAATTTTCTGAAAACACAGAACATAGAACATCATGGAAATTACTGGCATCAGGAAGATTTCAGTGTTTTTGGCAATTCTTTCCATTTCCATGGTGATCCAATAACATGCAAGACATTCCTTCTGAAAATAGAGTAGCAGTAGGTTGCATCCAGGAAATTCTTGGTTCAAAATGTCTGCAAATTCCTGTTGTACCTTCATTCTGCATGGTGGGTCAGTCAGCATGATGCAGGTGGCAGGAACTTGTACTCTACTTAAGTTCCAGGCTTTTAAGGTCTTAAGGGCAGAATAGCTGAATTGACTGCATTAACGTCTTGCAGGGCCTAAACCTCCTCCATTACACAGTGGAAAATATTAGGATGGAGATAAAGGTGTTGCCCAGTTCAACAAATGCAAACCAAACATTCAGGAGACTTTATAAGAGTCAGAAAGTCTAGGACCACAGATGGCAACATGGGCACTTCTACATTCTAGCACAAATAGTCTATGGTCAGCTGCCACACCACTTGCATTTTTCACTGGCCACTCTAAGCTCATATAGGCAGAGATAGTGAGGTAGAGTTCACTTGCTGATAAATGGTCATTTAAGAGTTCAATAGTTTCTTTTTTCCCACAAGGGAAGGATATTGCAGCTGTTAGGCAATATAACAAGTCAATGAAAGCACTGCGGATGTGTGGTCCATCACTCACCCAATCATGATGGCCAGAATTTTCCTGGTTGGGGGAGAATATTTCTGCAACTGTGCAGGATACCATTCCCTGTAATTCATTCCCTGGTGTGAAACATGACCACAGAGGCATCCAAAGGGTAAAAGGGGCAAATCCACAAGACAATGTTAATCTCCATCACCATACATATTTGGAATACCTAACACCACCCAATTCTATTTACCTACCCTTTTCCTCCATGTCTCCTGGAATAAGAGTGACCAAGGTGGTTGTATTCAAGAGATCCATTAAGTTTGCTCACTGTCTCCAAATTGTATGCACAGTGGGGCATATGGCCTTTTGTCTCTAAGAGTGATCCTATATCAAAGCCATTTGCAATTGAGTAAAGTCTCAGTAATGAGGTCCTTCCCTGGAACCATGTGCCCTAGTCAAGACGAAATGGAGAGGTGGGAAATTATCAGGATCTTCCCCTGGTTATACTGCCCATATATAGGGATTGTGAAGATTGGGTCAGGCAGGGTCCAGTTGACCGTGTTGAGCCTGGGGCCTTCCTTCTAGATTATATTTTTCTCAGTGTTCTTGACTGGAGATCCTGGTTTCCATTAATAATCCTTGCTTTCTTGGCTCAGCAAGTCGTAGCCGAAAGTAGAAGGGATGGTCAATGACACTCCTTTACAAGTCTCAGGAATTTGGGGGATAACAGGCTTGTGCACACTCCCTGACAGTCTGGGTCATTGGTCAATTACCATGGCACTCAACCTTCTACTACAAAAGTCCATGCCCTTAGCAGGTAGTGCATGATAAATCCACTCAATCTAATCTCCCAATGGAAGCCCTTGAATCAAGAGAGAACTAGCTTGCCAACTCATTCATTGAATACTTTTCCAGTAAATTCATCAATGTTCCACTGTGAAATGGTAATACAGTGAGGGGTAAAGCCATCTTGTGTTGGAATATACACATGCAAATATCCAGTTGTTGCAACATGACCACAGCTTCTTCTTCATATCTCCAAGTCTTAGTTAGAATTGTGTCAGGTCTCCAAGAGTAGGATATTCTCATCTGACTCTTTGAAGGATGCAGTCAAACTGACACTGTGGCCACAGAGTCAATGTACCACTGTTTGAAATATATTTAAAAAGTTAGATCTGAAAGCCTTATGATGCTTCTCTAAATTAATAAAAGAAATGTTTCACAGGGATCTCGGGAAGTCAGCAAATGTTTAGTGGTCCAGCCCTTGCCAAACCTCTCCATTTCTTTGTGTACAAATGTTGTGCTCTCATCCTTCTCTGCTTCCTCTCTGAATTTGTTGGAGGATGGGATTGAATGTGAAACATGCCAAGATTCTTCCTTTCAGATTGATTTATAATGGTGGTATTGGTATCCTCAATGTAATGTTGGGAAAACCCAAAAAGAGATCCTCTCCAAGCTTCTGTCCATATCTATTTTTTCAAATCACATATCCCTTTTTCAATAAAGTCCTGTCAATTAATTTTCATGTCCACAAACTCATCTGCAGTTGTGATATTCTCTTGAATAATGGCTATCCTCAAATATACCTCAAGATCAGTTTGAGTGGCCTGAGTGTCAGGATACCAGTTCCAGAAAGAGAATTCGTTTAAGAGGCCATAGCCAAGGGAGAATATGCTTGGCAGTGGAAGTTCTAACTTCTTTGTTCTCAGTGTGGAAACATCCAGCTAATTCCATGGCATTCATGGGAGGATTCTCAAAGTTCCATTTATTCCTAACCTTCTCAAAAGGAAAGATAAAAACCCCTTGGTCCCCCAGCCATAGAACAGTACCTCTATCCAGGTTTGGAGGGCATAGGCGACACATCAGTATAACCACAAAGCCATGATTCCTGTTTTGCCCAAAACATTTATATAGGAAAAGATTGCAAGAGGAATGAAGAGAGCGACCAGTGAATCAACCCACTCCATACTTCCCTATGCACCTTGCTTATTGCACCAAAATTCTGTGGAAATATTTTCTCTATTTTGTGTTGTGTGAACACAGGCTCAGGCAAAACAAGATTCTCAGAAAATAACTGTTTTATTATGTACACTGAACAAAGACTCCAAAAGAGCAGTGGAAGATATCCCATCATGGTTTGTCATTCAGGGAGACCTAGCACTCAGTCAGGGATGATGGATGGCAGCTCTGCACATCATATTTTGTGACAGAGAGATTGGGTACCTGTGTTGGCCAAGGGCTGAGTAATTATGCACCCCATGGATAGAGGGTCCTGCTGCTAGAGAATTCCTATCCTGAAGGCAGCTGGAGCTGCTTCTTCCTAGCTCTAGGTTCAAGGTCCTATCCAGGCATTACAATAGAACTAATTTCCCCCTGGTATGTGAAATGGAATATATTGAAACATCTACATAGAAAGAAAGGGAGAGTTATAGCAAGGGCGAGGAGAGGTCACTAAGTTTTGAGTGAATTTCCCAGCTCCCTGTGAATTATTTAATTAATAATTCCAGAGAGTCAGTACAAAGAATTCTGGATCTCATTTAGTTTTCTACTTTCCTATATTACAGCTTATATCATAAGAGATTTGGGAAGATGCGGTTTCCTAAAGATTGTCTCTGCAAATTTGTCTGATATTGTCTATGAAAATAAATTATATCTAACACATCTTAAGATCATTCCTTTATCAATGTTATTTTTTAAAAAGATTTACTTTATGCATTTATTTCTGTCCACCCCCTCATTGTTAGCACTTATGAGTCTGTTAATCTTCCTTGTTCCATTTTTTCATTCTTTTCAATTTTTTTATTTTTAAAAATGTAG
>JAQZBX010051030.1:0-19489 GCA_029593785.1 Cabassous unicinctus | reverse complement strand
AACATCAGTACTCCTTCTCAACCCTCCTCTTATCTCCTTTAATAATCCACCACTTATCACCTCATGTTGAAGATGTATTCCTACATTTTCTTCTAGAGTCTTTATGGTTCTTGCAGTTAATTTTTGAAAAGGTGTGAAATGGGGGTTCTCTTTCTTTCTTTTGACTATGGATATCCAGTTCTCCCAGCACCATTTGTTGAATGGACTCTTCTGCCCCAGCTGACTGAGTTTGACAGGCTTGTCAAAAATCACTTGACCATAGATGTGAAGGTCTGTTTCTGAACCATCATTTCAGTTCCATTGGTCTATGTGTCTATCCTTATGCCAGTATCATGCTATTTTTATCACTGTAGCTAGGTAATATGATTTAAAGTCCAGAAGTGAGAGTCTTCCAACTTTGCCTTTCCATTTTAAGGTGTCTCTGGTTATTTGGGACCACTTACCCTTTTAAATACACATTATATAGTGATTTCATTTTTTTTAAAAAATGCTGGTGGAATTTTTATCAGGCTTGGATTGAATCTGTATATCCATTTGGGTAGAATTGACATCTTAATGATATTTAGTGTTCTAATCCATGAACATGGATTGCTTTTCCAATTATTTAAGCCTTTTATGTTTCTTTTAACAATGCACTGCAATTTTATGAATACAAGTGCCTTACATCCTTGGTTAAGTTTTATTCCTAAACTTTCAATTGTTTTAGATGCTACACTAAATGGAATTCTTTTCCTGACTTCCACCTCAGATTGTGCATTACTACTGTCTTTTAAAGGGTATTTCATCTGATATAAATATAGCTAATTGGCTCTTTTTTTTTTATACTGCTTGCATGGAATATATTTATTCAGCCTTTCACTTTCAATCTATTGGTATCCTTGGGTTTAATGTGAGTCTCTTGCAAACAGCATATAGATGACTCATATATTCTTATCCATACTACTAGTCTGTGTCTTTTGATTGGGGTTTTAATCCATTAGTATTCAATGTTGTTACTGTAAAAGCAGTTCTTATTTCACCCATTTTTACCTTTGGCTTTTAGATGTCATATTTTATTTTTACCACTCTTTTGAGACTTTTATTACTTTTACTGATATAATCTTTATTTCTAGACTCTATTCCAAGTCTCTCTCCTGTCTTTATTTTTAAGTCTGGAGCACACCCTTTAGTATTTCCTGCAAGGCCTGTTTCTTTGTTATAAATCTCTCAGTTTTTATCTGTGAATATTCTAAACTTTTCCTCATTTTTGAAAGAGACTCTTACCAGATATAAGACTCTTGGATGAAAGTCTTTTTTGCAGTATTTTGAATATATCATACCACTACCTTCTTGCCTCCATGTTTTCTGATGAGAAATTGGCACATAAATTTATTGGGTAGGGTTTATATGCTATACATTGCATTTCTCTTCCTGCTCTCAGAATTATTTTTGTCTTTGGCATTTGACATCCTGATTACTATGTGTCTCAGAGCTGGTCTATTTAGATTTAGTTCAATGGGAGTGCATTGTGCTTCTAGGACATGGATATCTGTGTCTTCAATAGGGTTGGGAAATTTTCTAGCATTATTTCTTCATATATTCCTTCTACTTCTTTTCCCTTCTCTCCTCCTTCTTGAACACCCATGACATGTACATTTGTATGTCTCTTCCTATTGTTTAGTTCCCTGTAACTTTGTTTAATATTTTCCACTCTTTTCTTCATTGGTCTTTTTGTATGTTCACTTCCAGAGACCATGTTTTCAAGTTCACCAGTCCTTTCTTTGAACTCTTCCAATCTGCTGTTATATGACTCAAGTGAATTTTAAATTTCATTTATTCCACCTTTCATGCTGTTAGATCTGCTATTTTTCTATGCATGCTTTTAAATTCTTCTTTGTGCTCATCCAATGTCTTCTTAATATCCTTGATCTCTTTAGACTTTTCATTGAATTTAGTAAGGAGACTTGTTTGAACATCTATGATTAGTTGTCTCAAGTCCTTTTTGTCATTTGGAGGCTTATCTTTTTCCTTTAACTGGGCCATATCTTCCTGTTTCTTGGTGTGAATTGTAATTTTTTGTTAGTGTCTTGGAATCTGGCTTACTAGATATATTTATTCTGGGTGCAGTTTCTCTCTTTAGTTTAGGGCTTTCTTGCCCTTTCTCCCTTGCTGGTTGTGTAGTAGGAGCCAAGGATGTAGTTGGTGCTGTAAGCTGTGGAGGCTCAAGCTGCCCACATTGCCCCAGTGACCAATGTCCTTTCTCCTTTGACAGGCATAGCAACACAGCCACAGCTGTGTGTAATAATCCAAGTCATGCAGATCAAGACTGTCTGTAATTGTCTAGAGAGACTGATGAAGCTTCACATCCCTTGCTCCCCTGCCTGGAGCAGGGATGGAGCTACAGGTGTGGGCAGCAATATGTCATGTGCATCCAAAACGACCACAGTTGCCCAGGTAGACTCAACTATTCAGTCTGTGCTGGCTGAATATATCTGCAGTTAACCAGGGAGGCTGGTTTAGGTCCCACCAGCTTCTTCCCAGCTCAAGGTGGGTCTGGGGCTTAGGCTAGAGTTGCAATCCAATCTGGATGGAAAGAAGCCAGTCCTTACCAACACTGTGATTTTCAGTCCACCACACTTCCCCTCATGCCAGGGGTGGTGTTAAAATGGTGGTTACTGGCTTCTTTCTGGCCTGTACAGGTTCAAACTTTAGCTGTTCTTAGGATTATACTTTAGTCAGATGAATTTAAAAATCAGTAGCTGAAGTTGGTGCCCAACCATTTTTTCCTCCCCCATTTTTGGGAAATGGAGATTCCAATTCCAGCCACAGAATATTTCCTGAATCAGTTTGTGCTACCAGTGGAGTATGGACACTGGTTTCCCCAGCATGGAGTGCTCTGCTCATGAACCTTCTTTGTAGATGGTCAATCTCTTCCTTCCATTCTCTCAAAGATGTTGCAAGATGCTCTTCAGGTCTCCTGGAGCCCCCAAACAGGTGTTTCAGATAGCTCTGTGTGATAACTAACTGCCTTGTAGAAGGAGCTGCCACTTGGAGCTCCATACTCTGCCACCATCTTGCTGGTTATCCAACCAGCATTTTTTAACCAAATGTAAAACACAATGATCAAATTTATTTAGAAGGGTAAGGGCCCCAAATAGCCAGAAATAACTTAAAAAGAGAAAGTGAAGTAGGAGGATGCTCATCCAGATTTTAAATCATATTACCTGGCTTCAGGGGTAAATACAGCATGGTGCTGGCATACAGACAGACACATAAACCAGTGGAACACAATTGATGGTTCAGAAACAGACTCTCACATCTTTGGTCAAGTGATTGTTGACAAGCCTGTCATATCTCACACCTTATACCAAAACTAACTCAAAATATATCTAAGACCTACATTTTAAAGCTAGATCCTTACAGCTCCTAGAACAAAATGTAGGAAAAATCTTCAAGACCTGATGGTAGGTGGTTCATTCTTAAACCTTATACCAAAAGCATGAACAATGAAAGAAAACATGGATAAATGTGAACTCCTCAAAATTAACACTTTTGTGATTCAAAGAAGTTCATCAAGAAAGTGATAAGCCAGCCCATTCAATGGTAGAAAATCTGTGGAATGCACATATCCCATAAGAGATTGATTTGCATTCTATAAAGAGATCATACAATTCAACAATAAAGAGCATGCAATCCAATTTTTAAAATGGGCAATAGATTTAAATAAAGATTTCTCCAATGAGGAAACACAAATGGTCAAAATGCACATGAAAAAATGTTCCACATCACTAGCTATTAGGGAAATACAAGTAAAAATGGCAATGAGATATCATCTCACACTGCACAGAATGGCCATTATTAAAAATCAGAAAACAATAAGTGTTGGAGAGGATGTGGAGAAATAGGAACACTCTTTCACTGTTGGTGGGATTGTAAAATGGTGCAGCCTCTGTAAAGACAGTTTGGCAGTTCCTCAGGCAGCTAAATATAGAACAGCCATATGATCCAGCCATTCCTCTATTAGGAATATATCCAGAAAAACTGAATACTGTGTCATGAACACACATCTGTACACAAAATGTTCATAGCAGTGTTATTCGCATTTGCCGAAAGATGGAAACAATGCTTGTCCATCAATTAATAAATAGATAAACAAAATGTCATATATACATTTGAAAGCTAAGCTGCAGTAAGAAGAAATAAAATTAGGGCACATATGTTAACATGGGTGAATTTTGAAGACATTGTGCTAAGTGAAGTAAGCCAGACACAAAAGGGCAAATATTGTATGGTCTCACTAATTGAACTAAATATGAAGAATAAACATACAGAGTAAGCACATGGAGTTAAAGCCTAGAGTGTAGGTTATTAGGAGAGAAGAGGAGTACTGAGAATGACTGCTGATGCTTAATGTACATGGATGTTTTATTTAACATGACTGTAAAATTGTGGAAATGGGTAGAGTTAACGGTAACACATTATAGTGAGTGGCAGCTGGGTTATAAATGGGATTGTGGCTGGAAAGGTAGTCTAGGGATATAAGTGTCAATTGAAAGAAAGATGGAGAATTATACTGTGACTGAATAACACAGTAAACCCAGAGGTGGATGAGAATTGCAAATTCCAGACAAATGCAAGAATAACATTCTGCGAAATAGAACAGATGTACAAAACTATTGCAGGGTGGTGGGAATGTGAAGATGCATGGGAAAAACACAATTAATGTAACCTATGGACTATAGTTAACAACAATACTGTTATAATCTTGCATCAATCCAAAGAATGTACTCTAATACAAGGGTATGGGAAAATATGTCAAATGTTATGAGGGACCATAGTTAGTGATAAAGGTCTGATGATATTATCTCATAAGCTGTAACAAATATCCCATCATGGTGGGGGGTGTTGGTGAAAGGGTGTTGTTTGAGAATTCTGCACAAATGTATGATTGTTTAGTAAGTTCACAACTTTTGTAATAAAAATATATTAAAGAAGGAATAGAAGACCTCAAAAGACAATTACAAGTAGAGATTGAATAAGTCAACAAAAACTTCCCAACAAAGAAAAGCCTAGGATCAGATGGCTTCACAGGTGAATTCTCCCAATAATTCCAAGAACAACTGGACAAACTCTTCCAAAAATATGAAGAGAAAAGAACACTCCCTAACTCATTCTATGAGGCCAACTGCACCACAATACCAAAGCCAGATAAAGATAGTACAAGAAAAGACAAGAAAATTACACGCCAATGTATCTTATTAACATAGAAGAAATATCTTCAAAATACTTGCAAATAGAATCTAACAGCACACTGATGGAATTATACACCATGATCAAGGGAGTTTTATCCCAGGTAAGGAAGGATGATTCCACATAAGAAAATCAATTAATGTGATACACATTAACAAACCAACGTGGGAAAATGATATGATCATCTTAATTGATGCAGAAAAGGCATTTGACATTGTTTCTTGATTTAAAAAATACCTAGAGTTTTGATGGATTGTACACGACAGGGGACCATATAACAAGGTGAACTGCATGGTGAATGGTGGACTATGGCTAACAGTACAAATATGAGACATTCTCTCATGAACTATAACAAATATACAATATGATTACATAATAATAATAGGATTGTTTGTGGAAAAATTATTCCAAAATTATTCCAAATATAAGCTATGGACTATAAAGAGTAGTAATATTTTGACGACATTATTTGTAAAATGTGATACAACAATGTAAGTTGCTGGTGGTGAAGTAATGTCTTAGAATGCTATGTGGTATGCATAATTGTTTTATAAACTCATATTCTAAAATAAATTTAAAAAGTAAATAAAAAAACACGTAGAAGACTAGGAATAGAAAAAAATTTCCTCAACATGATAAAGGGTATATATGAAAAACCCCACAGATAATATTGAACTCAGTGGTGAAAGACTGAAGATTTTCTCTCTAAGAAACAAGAAAAGGATGCCCGCTGTCACCACTTTTATTCAACATTGTGTTGGAAGTACTAGTCAGAGCAGTTAGACAAGAAACAAAAAAAAGAGAAAGAAACATCCAAATTGGAAAGGAAGAAGTAAAATTTCACTGTTTTCAGATGATAATATCCTTATACATAGCAAGTTTTAAAAAATCTAAAATGAAGCTACTAGAGCTAATAAAGAGTACAGCAAAATGTTGGGGTGTAAGATCAACATGCAAATATCAGTAGTGTTTCTATACACTTATAATGAGCAATCTGAGAGGGAAATCAAGAAAAAATTTTCAATAGTAACTAAAAGAATCTCTATTTGGGAATAAATTTAACCATGGATATAAAGGACTTGTACACAGAAAAAATTTGGACTATTGTTAATAATATTATTTTAATAATTTTTCATCAATTATAAGAAAGGCAATTATTGTTAAAATAGTACTACTATGAAAATTGCTATCATCAATTGTAACAAAAGTTCCACACTTATGCAAGGATTTCAGATAGGAGGTGAATGGGAATCTTGTATTTTATGAATGATTGTTCTGTAATCCCACAGCTTCTTTAATAAAAATTAATGAAAATAACAGAGGGAAAAATGAAAAATTCACAAATATGTGGAAATTAATAAAAATGCTTTTAAACAACCAATGGGTCAAAGAAGAAATCACGAGGGAAATTAGAAAGTATCTTTAGGTGAATGAAAATGGAAACGCAGCAGCATAGAAAAATTTATTGGATGCAATGAAACCAGTGCTGAAAGGAAAATTTATAGCATTAAGTGCTTACCTTAACAAAGAAGAATGATCTCAAATCAAGATCTAACCTCATAACTATTGGATCTAGATACATACTTGAAATTTCAAGCCAAAGCAAGCAAAATGAAGTAAAAAAGATAAATGAAATAGAGAATAAAAAGAGAATAGAGAGGATCAAAAGCTGTAAGCTCTTTCTTTGAAAAGTTCAATAAAAGTTACAAAACTTTAACTAGATTGACAAAGTAAAAATGAGGGCAGACAAAAATAATTATTACTATCAACTCTAAGAAATAAAAGGAGTATAAGAAAATGTGTTGCATGACTAGACATCACTAACCTAGACTAAAGGGAATATTCCTGGAAACACACAACAATCTACACAGACTCAGGGAAAAACAGAAGACCTCATTAGATGAATAACTAGTAAATTGATTAAAAACCTCCCAATAAATAAAATTCCAGTTCTAGATGGCTTCACTCATAAATTTTCCAAATATTCCAAGAAGAAAATACTTGAGGACCACATATCTGAAAAGGGTTTGATATCTAGAATACATAAATAAATTTTTGAATTCAACAAGAAAGGAAATACCCAATTTTAAAGTGGGCAAGAGACTTGAATAGAATTTTTCCAAGAAGATATACAAGTAACCAATATACATATGAAAATATGCTCAACATCATTAGCATTTACCGAAACGCAAAAGAAACCACAGTGAGATACAACTTCACACTAACCAGAATTATTTCTATTAAAAAATGGGAAATTGCATAAGTTGAAGAGGATAAGGAGAAATATGAGCACACATTCCCTGTTGGTGGGAATGTAAATTTGTGCAGCCACTGTGGAAGTGAGTTTGGCAGTATCTCAGAAAGTTAAGCATAGAATTGCCATATAACCCAGCAGTCTCCTGTCTAGTTATAAACCCAAAAGAATCAAAAGCACATCTCTGAACAGATATTTGCACACTGAAATTCATGATGGCATTATTCAAAGTTGCCAGTAGACAGAAGCAACACATGGTCATTAACAGATAAATGCATAAACAAAATGTTTTATAAACATACAATAGAATATTATTCAATCTTAAATTGCAATAAAATTAAATTACCTAAAGCAACGTGGATGAAGCTGAAGACATCATCTTGAGTGAAATTAGCCAGATACAAAAGGCCAAATATTGTATGATGTTAATGATATGAAATAATGAGTATAATCAAATTCATAAAGTGAGAAAGTAGTATATAGGATTACACCATCCAATGGGGGTAGGATAAAGAATGGGAGATAATGCTCAAATTGTATAGACCTTCTATTGGGATGAAGGAAAAGTTTTGGAAATGGATCGTGGTGATGGTAGCACAACATTGTAAGCATAATTAACTGCACTGAACAGCATAATTCCATGTGGATAAAAAGGGAAAACTAAGGTTACTTTTATTAGATCAGTAGGGGGGTTACAGAACAATCATGAATAAAACACAGGGTTACCACATATCATGCTATAATTAATACCTTGCTTTGGTGTGGAACATTTGTTACAATCGGTGACAGCATATTTTTTTTTTATAATTGTACTATTAACTATAGTCTATGGTTTAAATTATGTTTCACTGTATGTTCCATGCAGTTCCATGTTTTTTTAAAAAACTTTTATTCCTTTACCATATATACAACTCAAATAGTGAACTTTAATATACACAATGGAGTATAAATAATGGTTCAATTATAATAATATTCTTTCACCAACTGTAACAAATATACCAAACTAATAAAAAGTATTAATAATTGGGAGGGGTATATGGTACTTCTGTATATTTTGCAGGATTTTTTTTATAAATCCATTTCTCTAATTCTTTAATAAAGGAAAAAAGAGATATCCTCTATATTTTTGTAATTACCCATTGGTTTTTTAAAAATGTATTGTTTAATCTTCCTGTTTTCCTTATATTATGATTTCTAGCTACATTCCAGTGTGGCCTCATAAGATACTTGGTATGATTCCAACATTTTAAAATTTATTAAGATATTATCCTTGGCCTAACATATGTTTTTTAGTAATAATAAATGTTATTTTTAGAGAAGTTTTAGATTTACAGAAAAATTATATTGAAAGTATAGGGAATTCCCATATAATGCCCCCACACAAGCATATAGTTTCCTCTATTATGACATGATGATGGTGCATTGGTTACAGTATTAAAGCATTTATACTAACCAAAGTCTACAGTTTACTTTAAGGTTAAATTTGGTCCTTGAAAAATGTATAATACCATGTGTCTGTCATTGCAGTATTATACAGAACAATTTCACTGCCCTAAAAATGTCCTGTGTTTCACCTATTCATCCCTCCCACTCCTTTCTGAAACCCTGGCAACCACTACCTTTGTATCAATGTTGCAATTACTTCCATTAACACTAGATAATAAATACAATAACAATAAATATACTTTGGCCCTTGGTTACACTCCCCCCTTATATTTATTCATTGTTCAATCTTGAGATGTTTGGGGTAATGTCTACTCTGTTCAGGTTGAGAGCAGATTTAGATATTGTGGGGCAGATGGAAGGAACTGTTTTGGTTGCAGTTGTAGATACTCCTTGGTTTTGGGGATGGGACTTATCCATCATCATCATTTTCTCCATTGTCCAGGGCAAGCCCAAAGACCTGGAGAGTAGCAGTTGGCTGCAATTTAACTGGGATTCAGAGCTTACCTGGAATATGAACAATCCAAAGACTTAAATCTCTGAAAGATGTATTTAATGGGTATATTGAAAATTATAGGGTCAAGTAAAAGGAGTAGAAGAATCATGAGTAATGGAAATATAAATGAGTATAACTATGTTATTATAGGAAAGTAGTTTATTTTATATTCCCAAATAGGGCCGGTTAAGGAGATGTTGATTTTGTGAAGCTACATGCCTTGCCTCTGGTGTCTGGGCATCCCTAGAAGCCTTGGGAACTCTCGTTTAAGGATTTGTTAAAGTGGCAGTTAGAGAAATCTGCCTGAGATCTGCATAAGAATAACCTCCAGAATGACCTTCCAACTCACTTTGAAATCTCTTAAACATAAAAACTCTATTTTATTTGCTGTTTGCCCCTTTTGCTCAAGGTCTTTTTCAAATGAATGGACAGCCTGAAACCTCCCCTTACAATCATGTTCACATACACTTCAGCACTCTTAATTACATTCATATCACTGCACCACCATCACCTCCATCCATTTCCAAATGGTTACAATCTATTTATGTATTCTGCACAGTTTAGGTATCAGCTCACCAATCTCTTCTCCTCTTATATTTTTGGTAACCTACCTCCCAGGCTATCTCCATGAGCCTGCTCATAATTCTTAGTTAAACCAACCATCAAAGAAGAGCCTTAACACAAAGTAACTAAAAAATAAATCCCTAAATAAGAGGGAGAAACAGGCTTTCAGAGATAATCAACAAGAAAATCAGATGCCTAGACTTCAGCAAAAATTTACAAGCCATACTAAGAAACAGTAGGATATGGCTCAGTCAAGGTAACCCATTAAAAATTCAGAGGAGATGCAGATCTTGGAACAACTTATGAAAGAAGTTCAAATAAATATCCTAAATCAATTCAAGGAGATGAATGAAAATATTACTAGGAGAAAACAGAAAATAAGAAAGCAAGGTGTAATTTAAATAAAGAATTTGAACATATAAAAAGAAACAGAGCAGAAATTAGGGGGAAGAAAGGCACAATAGAAGACTTTAAAATACGCTAGAGGCACACAATGACATATTTGAAAAGGCAGAAAATTCAACAAACTAGAAGACAGAATAATCAATATCTTATATACTGAAGAATAGTGAGAAAAAAAATGGAAAAAATTAAGCAGTGACTCAGGGATTTGAATGACAGCCTGATATACACAACCATAAGCATCATGGGGGTCCCAAAAGATGAATAGAAGGGGAAAGACGCAGAAAGATTATTTTAGGAAAAATGGCTAAAACTTCCCAAATCTTATGAAAGACATTAATGTACATGTCCATGAAGAGCAACATTCTCCAAGCAGGTGAAATCTTAGTATACCTGCTCAGAGACACACACTAACCAGAATTTCAAATGCAAAAGATAAAGAGAGAATACAAAAAGCAGCAAGAGAAAAGTGATTCATCACTTACAAGGAATCCTCAATAAGACTTTGTGGTGATTTCTCATCAGCAACCATGGAGGAAAGAAGGCAGTGGTATGATATATTTGTCACTGAAAGATAAAAATTGTACAAAATTTTTTATCCAGATAATCTGTCCTTCAAAAATGAGGGAGAGTTTAAAATAGTCAAAGATATACAGAAACTAAGAGATCATCAACAAGACACATGCCCCAAAAGAAATACTAAATGGAACTCTGAAGGGTGAAAAGAAGATGGAAACAGCACCTTGAGATAGAGTGAGTGAAGAAATGATGGTTATTGTTAACATTAACTACAAGGGTAAAAAGAGAGAAAGACAAAAATGATATGATATGTAAAAAAGAAAAGATAAAATGGCAAAAGTATTACCTTCACAGTGATAAGACCGAATCTAAATGGATGAAACACCCCAGCCAAAAGACACTGATTGGCAGAATGGATAAAATAGTAAGAACTATACTGCTTACAAAAGACTCACTTTAGTCCCATGGACACAAATAGATTCTGCCTCTGATTTAACCATCAGCGGAGGGTCAGTGTGCCTCCCAGAGACTATGGACAATTAGTGTATAGTTGACCCTTAAAACCTGAGAAATTAAAAAAATCCCGTCTTATCAAGGTCAATATCTTCAATTGTAGGTACTTTTGACAGCATGCACTCTTGATAGGATTTGATAAGAAGGCTTCCCACTTAAACCTGTAACCCCACTCTAGTCACAAGGAGAACATCAGACAAATCCCCATTAAGGGGCCTCTTACAAAGTCCCTGACTGATCCTCCTCAAACAATCAGGGTCATCAAACAAGGATATTCTGAGAAAATGTCAGCACCTAGCAGAGACCAAAGGCTCATGATGACTAAATGTCATGTGGTTTTGGGATGGATGCTGAGACAGAAATGGGGTATTCAGGAAAACTGAGGACAGCTGAATCATCTGAGGACTTTAGTTAACCATAATATATCAATACTGATTCCTTGGTTGTGACAAATGTTCCACAATAATGCAGCACACTGACTACTGGGAACTGGGTGTGGGGTGTTGTCGTTCAGGAACTGGGTACCTGAATGGCAGGTACCTGTGGATGAGAAAGAAAGAAACAAAGAGAAGAAAAAACTGGGATCAGGGGACTCTCCATCTAATATGGAGAGAAGAGCCCAACCACACTATAGAGCATGGCTTTTATTGGTTTTAGACCAATCAAAATACATATGCACATATGCAAAGGCAATAGATACGTGACAGTTTACATTTTACTAAAATTAGCAAGTCTTGAAGGGTTTACATTCCTGCATGTAGCAGATGTTGTAAATCTTATCTAACATACAAGATACTCAATAGAACCTCAGGATGTTTCTCCACCCAGCTACTATTAGATCCTATCTCAGTATCTTGAGACTAGGCTCTTATCTCCTACATTCCAGGGTGTCTCCTACATTCCAAAGTGATCTGCTTTCTGTCAGTAGTCATGGCCTTTAATTGAAACTCCAGCAGTGGGGTACATAGGAGCACTCTGTACTACTTTCCCATTATTCTGAAAATCTAAAACTTTAAACAAAAATGAGTTTCCTGCAGGATTGGTTGTTCACAGGCCCTTTTCTAGGTCATCATACTAAGAACCTCAGCTCAGCACAAGGTGTTTTCTCCAGCTATAGGTCTTCAAGCCCCTCCTCATGATCTCAGGGCCCTGGCTTGCCAAGTATCCTCCTCAGGTCCTTTCCCAGCCCTTGCCGGTAGACTGTGCCTGCAGGACCTTGTTTACCTCTGGCTGGAGGTAATTGCTCCCCAAGGGTCACTCCTGTTCCTCAGTCCTTCCATGTCCCCAGAGACCTTGGGATCCACACTGAGCAGATAGTCCCCATTTAAAGGAGAGTAGTAAAAAAGGAGGCACCAAATGGGAGGAATCCAGGATTTTAAACTCAAGTTCATGATACCCCTATAATCAGGGTAAGTCTATTGTTTGTCTTTCTTTTTAATGTGGATGTTTTCAACTTACATAGGAAACAATTGGGGACACATGTATTGACTGGAAATATAGTATTCATGAATAAACAGCTGTCTGTCTATCTGTTGCCTTTTGGACAATTTTCTAATTTTCCTCTCAATGTTTCTCAAAAGACAGATTTAGTATTGATGTGACCTAAAATATATTGTGGATAAAGTGCCACTGCAATCACTTTGCACCAGTCTTTTACAATTTCAGTTTGAAATAATGGTGCATTCCCAGATTCTCCAAGTTCCTTGGAATTGATTCCCTTGGCCCCATCTGTGCAGCTGATTGGTAAAAGGAATAAACAGCACCTATGGTTTTTACTCTAGAATACTTCAAGGTCTGTAATATAAGGTGGATATGGCTGACTCAATTCCCTTTGAATCAGGGGCAGAAGGTGTCAAGTTGAAAGTACAGATTAATAGGCAGAGTACACCCTGGATGTTACCTGTAGACTCTGGGCAGCAGGGATTATAGGAGGGGTGTCCATGTGGGCTTTGGTAGGAAGTGTGAAGTTCTAAGTGCAGATGCAGAAGCAGAGTACACACTGGATATTACTAGTAGACTCCAGATAGCAGGGGTCAGAGGCAGGCTGGCCATGTGTGCATGCATGAGGTAGGCCATGTGACTTGTGGAGAAGAGTGTGTATGTGGTTGTCACTGCATGGGTAGTGGCAGTGACACTCAGATGTGAGCACCCTGAAAATGAGGAATCCTCACTCTGTCCTTTTTCACCATGAGCACCCTAATCCTTCAGAGACACATCTTGGGCTCAGATCTTCAGCCTGTGTACTCTTTACCTATTGTAAGATTGGGTGACAAAGAGAGTGATGAGAGTGAACTGCTCACAGCACTGCTACATAATCTCCAACTTTCTGTGCACTCTGCATTCTGCTCTCTGGGTGTTTATGGCCAGGTACATATTTCTGTAAATTTATACCATCTCTCTTCATGGGACACTGTTGTGAGACCAGGCCCTGTTTAGAAGGTGCACACATTAACATTTCTTTTTTTTCTCAGGTAGCTTACCACCAGCAATCACCCAGGGCACTTTCTAGGAACACCCACCTGAACTCCACATTTCAGCCCATTCCTCTGCCCACATCATGCCTCTGTCTTAGAGAATTTCATCTTGTCTTTGAGTCAGCCTTTTTCATGAAACTTAGCCAAATCCCCAAATCCCCTGCTGAATTGGTGTTGCCTCTTTGGGAGTTTTGTAATCTCAAGTGCTGGATTGACCATCCAGCGTGTATGCCCTCCATGTCACTCTCAGATCCTAAGACAACATCCTGGGCTCCATGATCCTTCTCCCAGTAGCTTTCATGTGTCAGGGTAATGTAGAAAGTGTTCACAATTAAAGTGAAAACAGTCTGCACTTTCTATGTATATTACTGAGCAATGTCTTCCCAGCCACAAGCAGGAAAGAAGCTGTCATGGGAAGGGTGTTCTGTGGGCTGGGAAGGCTTATGTGGGCTCCAGAAGTGAGAGTTATTCCTCTGATTTTCTCCCTTGTTGTAAGGACATAAGGTAACATCTTAGCCATGTGTTCCCTAGGACAAAGTCACCACCTCATACAGCCCTGTAGAGTCTTAGCAGGACCACTGTGCAGTGAGGACACATCACCTGAAAATTTCTTGTGCTTTCCTCTTCCAGGTGCTGGCTGCTTCCCAGGATCCCTGGGAGACTCTCACCACACAATGGCAAGAAACAACCACATGTTCATGGTGGAGTTTGTCCTGCAGGACTTCACAGAAAACCCCCAGGTCCAGGGTGCCTTCTTTACTCTATTCTTCCTCTTATATGTGATGCTTTAGCAGGGAACTGTCTCATTCTTATGACCATCTACCAGAATCCTGCCCTCCATACCCCAATGTACTACTTTCTCACCAACCTGGCCATCTTAGATATTCTTTGCACATCTACTGCTCTCCCCAATTTGCTGGAGAAGCTGATGGGCATGGGCTTCACCATCTCCTATGGGGGCTGCCTTGACACAAATGTTTTTTCTGACCCGGTTTCTGGGGGCTGAGCTGCTGCTGCTCACACTCATGGCCTATGACTGCTATGTGGCCATCTGCCAGCCCCTTCACTATCACACACTGATGAGCAGACCCCTATGTGCCCTGCTGGCAGGTAGCATCTGGGTGCTTAGTGGAATAGAGTTCTGTGTACACTGGCTTGATAACATGGCTAACTTTCTGCAGCTTCAATCAGATCCATCACTTCTTGTGTGAAGTGCCTGCACTGTTGCTACTTGCCTGTAGCACAGCGTATGTGAATAAAGTCACAGTTGTCATTGCAATTGTTTACTTTGGGGTGGTCAACTTCCTGTTCACCATGGCTTCCTATGGTTTCATCATTGCCAGCATCCTGCACATCCACTCATCTGAGGGCAAACACCGGGCCTTCTCCACTTGCTCTTCCCACCTCTTGGTTGTCTGCATGTACTATACCACTGTTGTCTACACTTACATCCTCCCAGTGTCTGGCTCTTCCATGGAAAATAGCAAAGTGGTAGCCATCTTGTACACAGCAGTCAGCCCCACCCTGAACCTACTCATCTACACACTGCAGAACAAGGATGTAAAAGTGGCCCTCAGGAGGGTGTCTCCCACATTTGGTAAATGAAAGGAAATAGCCTTGGTGAATGTTTTTTATGTTAATGAGTGAATTTTTAAAGATGACTTTAAGAGTCTGATGCAAGTAGCAAGGGAAAGAATGAAATTCATGTGATAGATTTATAAACATTGTTCACCACCCCACCAGTTGGAACTGGCCAATTTTTATGGGGAAACTTTAACAGAACCCACCAAGGAGATAACTATTGATCCTATCAGGGTTTCATGACAGCAGGTAGTCAGTGGGGTAATAAAGAGCAAGTAGGTGGCCAATAAGAGTAGCAGGAAGCATAGCTACTTACACAAGATGCACCCTCCTTCCAATCTTTGCTGACATTTTCACCCACACAACAGTATCAGGAATCAAGTGTGTAGGTTCTCTTGAGTAAACCACTGACAATTTCCTCTATCAGAGTGGGGGTATCAGGGTCTGAGGTAGGTTCCATTATGCACACTGCTTGGTGAATTTTGACATGGAAGCTCTTGATATGCTGCTTAGGAGAATTTCACCTGGAACCTGCTTGTCTCACAAACCTCTTCTTGGCAAGAGGCTCTGATGTTCACCATCTCTGTGATGTGTGGCATCCTTTGCAATGTAAAGATGAGGAGAGATGACTTAATCAAGCTTTCCAATTTAATGACCTGTAGAAATGAGGTGTATTTAAGTTTATTTTTTCCTTTCACAGAGGGAATGGTCATTCTATCCAAGAATCTTTGCCATTACAGGAATTATTTGTATTGTTTTTTAGTTTGTAAAAAATTGTTTCAACATAATTTTATGTGTTCAATCCATTTTCAATCTCCTCTTTCTCCTTGTCTCCCTCTTCCTCATGCTCTTTCTTCCTCTTCTTTTCTCCATTGTCAATATTAGTTATCTTCTTCTAGCTTCTAAATGTTTATGTACTTCAACACTTCAGGTTAAACTCTCTTTTCTTCTCTTGATAATTTGATTTATGGCCACATCAGCATTTATTATTAATTTTGGCCACTGATTCCCAATTTAATAGTTAGAGACTTTCATTCATGTCCACACCCCAGACTCTTTGATATAATTGCCCACATAACATAGCACTTATAAGTTTTCCAAGTTCTCATCAACAATCTAAATGCATGATATTCAATTTGCTCATCCCCATCTAATTTTAATTTCCATAATTACTGAAAAATTCTTGCTCTTCTTCCTAACTTCTGTATTTAAAGCATTCTCAAGTCTTATGTATGTGAACACCTGCTCTGCCCACATTGATTCTTGATCTCCCACAATTAAGTTTCTACCCTACATCCACAAAATTTTATAATGAAAGGTTTCAAGCATATAGCAAATTTGTAAATATTTTACAGTGAATAATCATGTGCCCAATACCTTAATTCTTCATAAACTTGTTCTCAGTTGCTTTATTGTTTATCCATTCATCAATTTAACTTTGTTCTTCTATGAATTTCAAAGCAAGTTTCAAATATCAGTTAATTTCTCCTTAAATATTTCATTGTATTATTCATTAGTTAGTGTTTAACATTGCTTTACAGTTTCTTTTCCTTTTAAGGTAAATTTTTCACTGAAACACATAAATAAATGTGCGTATTTTCTGACTTTTGTTAAGAGCATACAGCTGCATAACCCAATCTCTTATCAAGAGCTACAGTATAACAACCACCCTGATGATTCCTTCCCGCCTTTCTCAAGTCAATCCCAACCCTACTCTTTCTTAAGTTAGCACCATTGATCAGCTTGCATGTTCTGAAACTTCATATAAATGCAAATAGGGAGTACATGAGGTTTCTTTCAATTAGTATACTATTTCTGAGACATTCATGGTTTTGGATGTATCATTAGTTAATTAATTTTTTCTAATATTCCACTGTGTGGATACACCACAATTTATTTATCCACTCATCTGTTGATGGACATTGTATTTTTTCTAACATTTGGCTATTATGAATAAAGCTGCTATGAGCATTTGCACACATTTCCATCAGCAGATGTGTTTTTATTTCTCCTGGGTAAATGACTATGAGTATAATTGCTGGGTCTTAAGGAATGTGTATGTTTGATTTTATTATAAAAGGTCAGTATGTTTTTTCCAAAATTGTTTTACCATTTCACAGTCCCAAGAGCAATGTATGAGATTTCTGGTTTTACACATCTTCAAGAACAATTGACGTTATACAGAGAAATTTTTTGTTTTAATCAAAATCTCATCATGCCATCCCCTGCTTATAGTATTTGAGTAACTTCCTAGAGCACATGAATGAGGATAGACATTGCACATCATCTGGTCTAAGTTTTTCTTCTTTTCTAGTATAAGAGTATAATGTTATAAACTTCTCCTTAAGTACTGTCTTAGGAGTAACACATACAACCTGATCTGTTGCATTTTCATTTTCCTAAGTTTCACAATGCTCTGTAATTGCTCTTTTGATTTATTATTTGAACCATGCTCTATTTAGAAGTCCCAGATTTAGTTTCCAAAATTTTGAGTCTTTTACATATATCTCTATCTTGTTGTTTTTCTACTTCAATTTCTTTATTGTCATATATCATAACTTGGATGTTTAAATGTGTAGGAAAGCTTTTGTTGTGTAGCTCATGGTATTTCCTGATAAATATTGATGAATGAGGAATAGGAAGTCATGAACTTCAGAGTTTAGAAAAGTGTGATCACTAAGTTGTTGCCCACAGTTGTCTCTCTTTATGCCAAGATCTTTCTCCAAAATAAGGACTGTGCAATTCTTTCTCCTAATACTCCTCACAAGGTCTACAAGGTCCTGTTTGATATGACTTCTTCCCCTTTTACTTTGCCTCCTTCCATTTCCCTCACCCTTGATCTACTCACACCACTTGGCTCTCTGTCTGTCAAATGCCTCCTGACATCTCTCCCTTGCCCTCTGTACTTCACCTGGGTTGAACCTATTCCTTATGGAGGTCTCAATTGATATGCCACTTCAGAAAATACTTTTTGCCAACTTATCTAAAGTATGCCCTCCAAATAGTCACACTATATTATTCTGTTTCTTTCTTTTAAAGCATTAATCACTATGTGAAAGTAACTTGATTGCTAATTACTCATTTATATTTTCCTGGCATATAAGCTCCTTGAGGTAGTAGGAGTTTGTCTGTTTTGTCCACTATTGTTTTCCTAGCATATAAGAAATTAACTGGCATAGAGAAGCCATCTAATAAGAGTTAAGTGAAAGAGTGCCTCCCCACAGTAGTCTGTAAGTACTGAAAATGTGAAGACCTTGTCTGCCTAATTCAATCTGAGCACTAAGCAGAGTGCCTGGCACATAGTAGGTGTTTAATAAACATTTGTTGAATGAATGCTATGCCCAGGAGGTTTTTGATGCTGAACTATAGACTATAAATGTGATCTTTTTAAGAGTCTTAGCATTGGGCCACACATATACATGATGTTTTATGAACACAGAAGCCAGCTTTTGCTAATGAGTGAGACTTCAAAGAAACAAAATGCCAGGGATGTCCAAAATCTGAATTGCATTCCTAAGTGTTGCCCCACTCAGCTCTCCATAAAGAAGTCCGTCCCCAAGAGGCTGCAGTGGAATGGAGGGGTGAGATGATGTTGTAGGAAGGGTGGAGATAAAAAGGGGTGTTTCTCTGAAAGAAGGAATGAAAAATCACATGCATCACTTTAAAGGGAAGTCTGAGGAAAGTGTGGAATTCTGTGGATAAACTAGAACCTATATTCAAGTACCTTGGAAACTTAACTGTTGGTATGCATTTAAAATGGCAACCACCTCAAAATGGCGGATCCAATGACTCAGCATTGCGGCCTCCTCCCCCCCGCCCCTGTATTCTCCCAATATTACCTTATTAGGACATAAGCGGCCTGCGAGCCTTGTGGGTACCACCCACCTCCCCTGCCAGGAAGCCCTTTACCCAGCAACAGCTGACTATAGCCAATCATCACACAGACGCTGCCTCCAACCAATCAGCGGGCTACACGGTAGCCCTAAACCCTATAAATTGTACTGCACTTCCCTA
>JAQZBX010051029.1:0-19489 GCA_029593785.1 Cabassous unicinctus | reverse complement strand
ACTAAAGTCCTTAGTTTACATTAGGGTTCACTCTTTGTTCTGAGGGTTTTGTTTTTTAATTTTTATTCTGGTAACATATGCATCATAAAACCTTCCATTTTAACCACTTTCAAGCAGACGATTCAGTGGCGTTAACTACATTTACAATGTTTTGCTAATCAACATCATCCATCACCAAAACTTTGCCAACCCGTAATCAGGAGCTCTGTGCCAGTAAAGCAGCAGAAAGGCAGGTTTTGAGGGCGGAAACTAGAGTTCAGAGTTGGATGTGCTGGGTTTGCGGAGTCGATGAGCGTCAGTCCATGTGGAGATATGGAGGAGGCTGGGGTATGATAGCTGTCAGCAGAGGGGCCTTTAAACCACGAGAGTTAAAGGATGCAGAGAGAGGGCGGCCCTGGAAACTCCCACACCTGGCGGAGGAAACAGGAGGAAGCCGGCAAAGGAGAGCGAGCAGGAGGGAGAGCAGTCAGGGAGGCAGGGCTCTGGCCCGCGCAAAGGCCTTCTCGAAAGCCTCAACTGCCCGCACGACCTTGCTGCGCGTCAGGACGCAGGCGCTCGCCGCCTCCACCACGGCGTCCGCACACGTGCTCTGCTCTTCCTGCCCAGGAAGCCCTTCCCGACAGGCACCCAGGTAAGCCGCCGCATGCGCTCGAAGACCAAGCCTGAGACGCTGGGATTTCAAAGACTGAAAGAGTCTTTATTGCAGCTGTGCCGGGCAGGAGAAGAGGAGACAAATCTCAGATCTCTTCTCCTCTGAGTTGGACAAACTGGGTTTTTATGAAACTCAAACAAAGGGAGGTGGAGCTAGTGACATTGGGAAGTTAGGAGATACTGATAGATTTGTTCAACTGGATGTGTGTAAGCAGGGTCCAGAGGCTGCCCAAGTGGGCTGACGAAAGCTGCCAGGGGTACAGGTTACAAACTGGGTCATAAATTGCTTAATTAACATCCATTAGGAACTGACAAAGTTCAAAATACATATGGTTATAGATTAAGGCCAGTTGTAAATAGTTCAATCCACATAAGATGATAAGTAAGGAGGCTAAGCCAAAAAGTTGTAAATACTTAATTAACATGACATGAATTGCAGACTAGTGAGCTAGACTAGCAGACAAAGCGAGCTGGGCCCTAAAGGGCTGTTAGGGATTGACAAAACCCAGCTGGGGCACTTGAGTGGTAAGAGAAGGGAATGGGGGTGGGGGGTGGGAGGCAGTCACAAGTTAACCCATGGCTGTCCAGTTACAAGGTAAAGGTAACATAGTATTAACATCAAAGAAATAAGTTCCAGATATTTGTCTCTGGCTGCTTTAAAAGGCTAACAGACATCAAGACTATAATTACAGTTCAATGGGCATTTCAGCAAGTGAGTCATTCTACATTATGCGAAAAGAATGTATATAATAATTCCATGACTAGAGTTAATTGTTAATTCTCAGTACTCTGTTTCAATTCTCCCGTTTTATTTCTAAATTCCTTGGAATTGAGGACTGGATGACGACCGTTCTTCATGCTGACAAAGGGCCCAGGGACTTTAAGGGTAATGGGAATGGAACTTTTCTAACTGCACTTGTACATATTCTTTTGTAGCCAGTTTCAGCTGGAGTGCTGGCTGGAGGAGTCGCTTTTTTCCTGACATCCTGTTCTTACAGGGTTGAGATAAAGGACAAAGACAGGTTTAAAAAGGAGTATGCTTATGATGATTATTAGTAATAATATTAAACCTATTTGTAGTATAGAGTGAAGCCATGATCCAATTGCTGAAGGAAGTCAACTGAATAGATCAAATATATCAAAGGGATTTGCTGTTTAAACTATCACCTAAGGCTTGTTGTGTAAACATATCTAAAGCCTCTACTCTGTGTATAACGTCCGTCTATACCTAAGGAAGGTAAAAATATAGCAGCTAGGTGATCATACCAGTGAAATACTGATGGGGCTCGTCGGGCTTTTAATAATGAGAGGTTGGCTGCTGGTGCTCAGTTTTTATGTCTACTTCCTTGGGTCCGGGGTAGGCCTAGAGTACATCAGCCCATCCAACCTGAGGACAACCGAGGCAGTAAAGACGTGCCGCATACCCACCGGGTTCCATTAGGAGCAACCCAATGAACACCAGCTCTGTTCTGCCAACCTGTTCCACACCAGTCGCTTTCTTTTAAAGTTATAGTCTGGAGGCACCGCTAGGTTGTTAACCATTTCGTGTTTCTTATGTCGTAGGGATTATGTTGTTGTGAATGGTTTCTCTGTTCCCAGCAAAGAGGGGCTGTTGACTTAGTCATCCATATCCTGCTGTCAACCATACGGCGCCATCCCCAGGCTGTCAATGTCCTTCTGTTCCTCTAGGGGTAAGCTGCCCTGCTGGATCCTCTAATTGGTTTGCATTTTGGAGGACTTTTTCTCCAGTTACATTGTGAAGAGAAGGAAATTCTGTGCCCTGAGGACTTTGGATGAATTGGCCACTTCTTAGGATATCTACAGCATTTGTGATATCTACAGTGCTGAAGGCCTTGTTTTGCTCTCGCTTCTTTTTGGTGAATTTCCTTAGTTCTTTCCAGTGGATTCCCTGGAGGGGTGATATTCACCAGGGTAGCCCAGAGACCCTAGATACCGGCAGGTGACCACTTACCAACAATCTGATTCATGGAGTTAGCCTAAGACTGTGCCCATTGAAAAAAGACTTTAGGAATTTCCTGGCCTATATTGTAAGAGGGATATAGGATAATTATATATTACCACAAATACATGTTAATAATTATAATTTTTAAAATTTGTGATAAATATAATTACAAATATATTTATTGACTCTAAGTAAAAGTGTTCCGCCCTTTAGGCAATACACACATAGCCAGTAAAGTTTTTTTTTTTCCTAACAAAGCAATTTTATTGATGCATATTAATAAAGCATACAGCTCATCCAAAGTGTATAATCCATGGTATTTGGTATAATCACGTAGTTGTGCATTCATCGCTTCAGTCATTATTAAAGCATTTTCATTATTTCAATAATAATAATAAACAACAGGCAAACAAGAAAATTCTTTACCTCTCAATCTGTTTCCCTTGCTGTACATAGCTGCTATTTCTGGCCATTCTTGCACAATTACTTATTTATTCACTAAGCAGTTTTATTAAGATATATTCATATACCATACAATTTATCCAAAGTGTATAATCAATGGCTTTTAGTATAATCACAACGTTGTGCATTCATCACCACAAAAAATTTTAGAACAATTTCATTACTCCAAAAAGAAAAACTCTTCACCCCTTAGCAGTCTGCCCCAGCCCTACATAACCACTAATCTAACTTCATCTTTTTCAATTGATCTATATTTACATTTTATGTAAATGGAATCATACACTATGTAGTACTTTGTGTCTGGTTTCCTTCACTCAGCATAATGTGTTGTTGTTTTTTTTGTCTGATATTAACATTTTGTAGTATTATCACACGTTTGTTCAGCTTCAAAGAAAAATGGTCTTATATATGCAATTTTACCGATATTCATGTTTCACATGAGGTTTTATTATGCTTTACAGATTCATGTTACATTTTTTAGCTTTCCTTTTAGTAATATACATGACCTTAGACTTTCCCTGTAAACCACTTTCATATCTAAATAATAGTACTGGTAGTTATAAACATTATGTTGGGCTTCCACCTTTTCTATTTATTTCCAAAGATCGGCACACATGTTTTTTATCAATTCTGCATGAGTTAACCCTCAGCTTCCCATTCTCTAAACTTATTCTATTTTCTGGTGACCCATATCCAAGTTATTAACTCCATGAAATTACACAACACATTTAGTTCATAGTAGTGTAATCATACAGTATTTGTCTTTTTGTGTCTGGCTTGGTTCACTCAATATAATGTCCTCCAGGTTCATGCTTTATGACTTCATTTCTTCTTACAGCTCCAGTTTGTTTATCCATTCATCGGTTGATGAACATTTGGGTTGTTTCCAATTTTTGGCGATTGTGAATAATGCCACTATGAACATTGGTGTACAGATGTCTGTTCGTGTCACTGCACTCAGGTCTTCTGGGTATATACCCAGTAGTGGTATTGCTGGGTCGCATGGCAAATCTATATTCAACTTCTTTAGGAACTGCCAAAGAGTCCTCCACAGTGGCTGTACCATTCTACATTCCCACCAACAGTGAAGAAGTGTTCCCATCTCTCCACATCCTCTCCAACACTTGTAGTTCTGTCTTTTTAATAGCCGCTATTCTGATAGGTGTGAAATGATATCTCGTTGTAGTTTTTATCTGCATTTCCCTAACCGCTAGTGATGTTGAACATTTTTTCATGTGCTTTTTTTAGCCACTTGTATTTTTTCTTTGTACAAATGTCTATTCAAGCATTTGCCCATTTTTTAATCAGGCCATTTGTCTTTTAATTGTTGAGTTGCAGCATCTCTGTATATAACACAGATATTCAACACTTACCAGGCATGTGATTTACAAATATTTCCTCCCATTGAACTGACTGCCTTTTCACCCTTTTGACAAAGTCCTGTGAGGTACAAAAGTGTTTAATTTTGAGGAGGTCCCATTTATCTATTTTTTCTTTTGTTGTGCGTGTTTTGGGTGTAAGGTCCAGGAAACCACTAATACTACAAGGTCTTTAGGATGTTCCCCTACATTTTCTTCTAGTAGTTTTATGGTTCTAGCTTTTATATTTAGTTCTTTGATCCATTTTTAGTTGATTCTTGTATAGGGAGTGAGATAGGGGTCCTTTTTCATTCTTTTGGCTATGAATATCCAGTTCTCCCAGCACCATTTGTTGAAGAGACTTGTTTTGTCCCATCAAGATGGACTTGCAGGTTTGTCAAAAACCGGTTGACCATAGAGGTGAGGGTATATTTCTGGACTCTCAATTCTATTCCACTGATCAATATGTCTGTCTTTATGCCAATACCATGCTGTTTGACCACTGTAACTTTGTAATATGTTTCAAGGTCAGGCAGTGAAATTCCTTCTATGTGGCTCTTCTTTTTTAGAATGCTTTTGGCTATTTGGGTGTACTTCCCCTTCCAAATGAATTTGGTAATTGCCTTTTCTATTTCTGTAAAACAGGCTGTTGGGATTTTGAATGGTATTGCATTGAATCTATAAATCAGTTTGGGGAGGATTGATATCATCATGATATTTAGTCTTCTGATCCATGGAATGTCTTTCCATTTGTTTAGGTCTTCATTGATTTCTTTTAGCAATTTTTATAGTTTTCTGCATATAGGTCCTGTACTTCTTTGGTTAAATTAACTCCTAGGTATTTGAGTCTTTTTGTTGCTATTGTAAATGGAATTTTTTTCCTGATTTCCTCCTCAGATTGTTCAATACTGGGGTACAGAAACATTACTGATTTTTGTGTATTGATCTTGTATCCTGCCACTTTGCTGAACTCATTTATTAGCTCAAATAGTTTGGTCGTTGACATTTCAGAATATTCTAAATATAGGATCATGTCATCTGCAAATAGTGAGAGTTTTACCTCCTCTTTTCCTATTTGGATGCATTAATTTTTTTTTTCTTGTCTAATTGTTCTAGCTAACTTCTAGTACAATTTTGAATAACAATGGTGACAGTGGGCATCCTTGTCTTGTTCCTGATCTTAGAGGAAAAGCTTTCAACGTTTCCCCATTGAGTATGATGTTGGCTGTGGGTTTTTCAAATATGCCTTTTATCATATTGAGGAATTTTCCTTCTATTCCTATCTTTTGAAGTGTTTTTTATCAAAAAAGGATGTTGGATTTTGTCGAATGCCTTTTCTGCATCAATTGAGATGATCATATGGTTTTTTCCCTTCAATTTGTTAATGAGGTGTATTACATTGACTGATTTTCTTATGTTGAACTGCCCTTCTATACCAGGAATAAATCCCACTTGTTTGTGATGTATAAGTCTTTTAATATGCTGTTAGATTCTATTTGCAAGTATCTTGTTGAGATTTTTGCATCTTTGTTCATTAGAGATTGGTCTGTAATTTTCTTTTCCTGTGGTGTCTTTATCTGGCTTTGGTATTAGGGTGATGTTGGCATCATAAAATGTGTTGTGTAATTTCCCTCCTCTTCAATTTTTTGGAAGAGTTTAAACAGGATTGGTTCTTTGCAAAATTCTTGGTAGAATTCACTTGTGAAATCATCTGGTCCTGGACTTTTCTTTTTTGGGAGATTTTTAATGATTCAATCTCCTTAAATATGATTGGTTTGTTAAGTTACTTTATTTTTTGTAGTGTAAGTGTAGGTTGTTTGTCCATTTCTAGGAATTTGTCCATTTCATCTAGGTTGTCTAGTGATGGCATACAGTTTCTTACCATATCCTATTAAGATCCTTTTTATTTCTGTGGGGTCAGTTGTAATTTCACCACTTTCATTTCTGATTTTATTTATTTGCATCTTCTCTCTTTATTTCTTTATCGAATGCCTTTTCTGGCTAAGGGTTTGTCAATTTTTTTTATCTTCTCAGAGAACCAGGTTTTGTTTTTGTTGATTTTCTCTATTTGTTGTTGTTGTTCTCAATTTCTTTTATTTCTGCATTGATCTTTGTTATTTCTTTCCTTCTGCTTGCTTTGGGAATGGTTTGCTGTTCTTTTTCTAGTTTCTCCAGTTGTTCAGTTAGAACTTTGACTTTAGCTCTTTATTCTTTTATAATATAGGCGTTTAGGGATATAAATTTCCATCTCAAGACTGCCTTCACTGTATCCCATTAGGTTTGATAAATTGTGTTCTCGTTTTCATTCATCTCAATATATTTACTGATTTCACTTGCAATTTCTTCTTTGACCTACTGATTATTTAGGAGTGTGTTGTTCAGCCTCCACACATTTTCAATTTTACCTCTTTCCTGTCTATTATTGATTTCTTGTTTCATTTCATTATGATCTGAGAAAGTGCTTTGTATATTTTCAATCTTTTTATATTTATTGAGAGTTGCATTGTGACCTAACATGTGGTCTATCCTGGAGAAAGATCCCTGGGCACTTGAGAAGACTGTATAATCCACTGAGTTTGGGCACAACGTTCTAGATATGTCTGTTCGGTCTAGCTCGTTTATCATATTGTTCAATTTCTCTGTTTTCTTGTTGGTTTTCTTGTTGTCTAGTTGTTCTATCTAATGATGTGAATAGTGTGTTGAAGTCTTCAGTGATTATTATGGAGATGTCTATTTCTCCCTTCAGTTTTGCCAGAGTTTGCTTCATGTACTTTGGGGCACCCTGGTTAGGAGCATAGAAATTTATGACTTATATCTTCCTGGTGGATTGTCTCTTTTATTAATATATAATGGCTTTCTGTATCTCTTATAACTTTTTTGCATTTAAATTCTGTTTTGTCCAATATTAATATAGCTACTCCACTCTGTTTTGGTTACTATTAGCATGGAGTGTCTTTTTCTAACCTTTCACTTTCATTGGGTTTGTATCCTGGTCTTAGGTGAGTACTTGTAAGCAGCATATGGATAGCTCTTTTTTTTCTCTCCCATTCTGTTGGCCTATATCTTTTAATTGGGTCGTTTAATCCATTCACATTTAATAATATTACTATAAATGCATTATTTACTTCCACTATTTTATTATTTGGTTTTCATATGTCATATCTAATTTTCATCTGTCTTTTTACTCTTTTGGTTATCCTTTCTGCTATTCTTTCTTCTATACTCTCCTGCAAACCCCTCTCTCTTGTCTTTTTCTTTTGGGCTGTAAGGCTTCCTTTAATATTTCCAGCAAAGGTGGATTCTTTTTTGCAAACTCTCTTAATTTCTGTTTGTTAGTGAATATTTTAAATTTACTTTCATATCTGAAGGACAAATTTGCTGGATAAATAATTCTTGGCTGGCAGTTTTTCTCTTTCAGTATCCTAATTGGATCATACCACTGTCTTCTCACCTCCATGGTTTTTGATGAGAAGTCCACACTAAGTCTTACTGGGCATCTCTTGTATGTGATGGTTTGCTTCTCCCTTGCTGCTCTCAGAATTTTCTCTTTATCTTTGACATTTGACATTCTGAGTATTATGTGTCTTGGAGTATGTCTATTCGCATTTATTCTCATAGGGGTATGCTCTGCTTCTTGGACATGTAAGTTCATTTCTTTTGTGAGAGTTGGGAATTTTTCAGCTATTATTTCCTGAAATACTCTATAGCAGTTTGATATTATTTATGAAATCCAAAAAGGAAGGATTATGTTTATAAACCGGTCTGTTTCTCTGGGTGTGACACCCTTTGATTGTATTAGATTTAGCTGAGTTGTCTTTGATTAAATTATGTTAAGTTTAGGGCTTTGATTCTACCACATCAGTAGAGCATGACTCAAGGTTAAGTCCCTGCCCCTTGGTGAGCTGATATAAACAGACACTCACAGAAGAAGACACATGGGAAGAGAGAGATCTCCACAGAGGCCTCTCATTTTGGTCCTGCCATGTGAAAGAAAGGAAAAAGGCTCCGACAGCTAAAACCCGGGGAAGAGAGATAAGCCATTTGTCTGATATCCTATTGCTGAGATTGGGAAGAAACTGGGCCCATAGCCTTAAGAGGAAGAAGGAAGGAGAAACCAGGCACAGATCATCCGCCATCTTGCTTCAACACGTGGCAACAGACTTTGGTGAGAAGCAGCCTTGAGTTGGACTCTTTAGGTCCATGTAACTGTAAGCTTTTACCCCAAATAAATACCCTTTATAAAAGCAACAGCTTTCTTGTACTTTGCATCAGCACTCCTTTGGCTGACTAATACAATTCTGTCTATTTTCCCTTCTCTTCCCCTAGAACTCCCATGACACATATTGTTGCCTTTCATGTTATCATTCAACTCCCTGAGCCCCTGCTCTATTTTTTCCCATTCTTTTCTCTCTCTGTTCTTCTTTCTTCAATTTCAGCTGTTCTGTCTTCTGTATCACTTATTCTTTCTCCTATCATCTTGAGTCTGCTGTTGTATGCTTCTAATGTATTTCTGATCTCACCTATCGTGTCTTTCATTCCCAGGAATTGTTACCTTTCTATTCAGGCTTTCAGATTCTGCTTTGTGCTCCCTCAGTGTCCTCTTGATGTCCTTTATCTTTTTGCCATATTGTCTTTCAATTTGATTTTAGAAATTTATGTGCATCTCAGTGATTTGTTGTCTCATATCCTCCATCTCTTCAGGCACTTTGATATATTCCTTTTCTTGGGCCATTTTTTCCATTTTCTTAGTATGGCTTGTAATTTTTTGCTGATGTCTAGGCATCTGATTAGGGTGGTGTGTTTACTCAGATGCTTGATTTCTCTCTTAGGGTTTTAGTGGCAGGAGGCTGTGTATTACTGCTGTTCTTTGATTCTTGATTCAATCTTTTCTGGGTCTTTAGGATTATCCCAGTTAGTTACCCAAATCTGGGCCCTGGACCCAGTAATGGGTTGCAGACCTGCTTCCTAGGGCCTTGGGGAGGGAGGCTGTAAAGGCCAGAAAAAGCCTCTCTTTCTTATTTACTTTTAGTTTCCTCATGTGCCCTTCTTTGGTCTGCCAGCAGATGGTGCTTCCTGGCAGCCCTCTCAGTTTAATGCTGGTCAGAGAGTGTTTGCTGCAACATGGACTGGATCAATGTTACAGAGGCTACTGCCTGGAGGCTAAGAGTCTCGTAATTCAACTTTCTCAGAGGCAGTTCTCCAACCTTTGCTGGCAGCCCCCTCCCTTTTCCCAGGTAGGAAGTAATTCCACTCCCCTCTGCCTCCTCTACAACCAGTCCCTGTCAGTAGAGGGGGAGATTGAGAGGGTCGGGTATCTGTAGTCCTGGATCTCTTTAGTCCTGAGCTGTCTCCCAAGGCAAACAATGGCGCAGCCCCACCCAGCCTGGAAGGGCTCATGAGACACTACAGACCAAATTTGTGGGTCAAAAGCTGAGTCTGTCTGTCTTAGGCTGTGTCCCTTGTTCTCCCCTTTCCTGGCAAGGTGGATCCTTTGGGCCCTGTTTGTCTATAGCTGCTTGCCCGGAGGCCTGAGAATTCAAAAGTGTCTATGGTGTGGGGGAGGGTGCTGGCATTTACAGCTGTGGCTTTTAACTCACAGTTTTGCCCTCATGATTCTTTTCCATTGTCCCTCTCTCCTCTGGGACAGTTCCAGCCTTCCCCTGGTGTCCTAAACCCTAGAAGATTTTTTTTCCCCAAGCTGTCTCTGCCTGTCCTCTAGCTATTTTTCTGGGAGGGAAGAGAGTCCTATGCCTTTCTAGTCTACCATCTTCCTGGAAGTCTCCAGTAAAGTTTTAAGTATAGTTAGTAATAGTTCAGTGTGAATAATGTAAGGAATTTCAGATTTGTTAATATTGATTGTTCTTTTCAGAGGTACTTTAAGTCTTCAAGGTGTTGACATCAGTATTTGACCACTGGCAGTTCATCAAATTCTTCTTTTTCTTCGGTTCATCTACCAAGTTGGCTTACCATGATTGACCTGTGAAAAGGTCTAGGAGGAAGAGATGGGTTAGGGGGTGCTAACTTTAATCTAGAATAATGTATCTGTGGTATTACTCCTATAAGTTTAACAGAAGAGTAGATAGTTAGTAAGATGTCATATGGACCTTCCCACTTTGGTTATAATTGATCTATTGTGTGTTAATATTTCCAGTTTTTTACAAGTATGCAGAGCCCTGGTTTAAAATGGTGTAGGAAAGGAGAGCCTATTAGAGGCCTATTTGTGAATTGTTTCTATTGTAGCTGCTAATGACGGAATGCATTTTATAGTTTCTAGCTCCTGAACTTTCTCAGTCCAGGAATACATATTACCTGGTTTTAGTAATATTCTCTCATATAATTTTTTTTTTTAAGGAGTTACCAGGGATTTAACCCAGGACCTTGTACATGGGAAGGAGGCACTCAACCACTGAGCTACATCTGCTCCCAAATGAGAGTTGGTTTTTTCATTTGTTTGTTTTGTTTTCAGGAGGTACTGGAGATCGAACCTGGGACCTCATATATGGGAAGCAGGTGCTCAACCACTTGAACTATATCTGCTCCCCCCATATACCATTTTGAAGGGGCTCAAAAGGAGCCTGCTTCTGGATGCTACTCTTACCCACATTAAAGCTACCAGAAGTACCTTATCCCATGAAAGATTTGTTTCTTGACAGAGCTTAGCTATTGTCTTTTTTAAGGTATGATTCATTTTCTGTTTTCCCTGTAGATTGGGGTCTCTATAATGCATGAAGCTTCCAGCATATATGTAAGGGCCCCAACAGTTCTTGTGAAAATTTTGATATATAACTTTCCCCATTGTCACTTTGTATTGAAATGAGAGTTCAAACCGTGGGATCATTTCTTTTAGGAGTGCCTTGGCAACTTTTGAATCTCACTCTGTTCTGCAAGGGAAGCTTCTACCCATCCTGTAAATGTATCTGTGAAAACAAGAAGATATTTAATGTGAATATTCTCACAGATCTGATTTTGTGATAATCAGGGTAAGCTAAACATTCGCTGTATTAGAAACCATGCATGTGTCCCCAGACCTAGTTTTTCTCCCTAGGTTTGGTTTTTAGAATGCTGGTGATAAACTAAGCCTGATTTATTATATGACCATCCTGTATGGGAAAAGACTGTAACTTTGGGTATCTTTGGTCAACCTTAAGAGATAAAGCAGGGGGACAGATGTGGCTAAGGTGGTTGGGCGTCCATCTCCCATATGGAGGGACCTGGGTTCGATCCCTGGGACCTCCCGGTAAAAATTAAAAAAAGAAAAATATAGAAGGCGCCTGAGCCGCCAGGCCCTGCGAGCCACACAGCAAGATGATGATGTAACAGGAAAGTGACACAAGGGATAACCAAGACGAGACGTACTGATAAATCAGGAACTAAGATGGCGGAGGTGGTAGGATGCCTCTCTTCCACATCGGAGGTTCTGAGGACCGAATCCTAGTGAACACAGGAGGAGAAGGATGAGAAGAGAGGGCAGGAAACAGACACAGAGAGCTGCCTAGCGAATGGACACAGAAACAGCAAAAATGTGGGGGGGAGGTTAAAAATGGATAAAAGTAAATAAATAAGTAAATAAATCCTTAAAAAAAAGTATAGGGGAGGAAGATACAGACTATAGTTGGTAGTAATACTTTGACGATGCTCTTTCGTGATTTGTTAACAAATGTTTCACAACAACAGACTGGAAAGTCTGTTTTCCAGTCCTCACCTGGAGTAAAGCCTCTTGCTTGCTCTCCTTTTATAGGGGCCAGATTGTTTTTTGCACAGGTTAACAACTTTGAGTCACCTTTTGATTGGTTCTTTGCATTTTGGGTCCCATTATGTAGCCCTTTTAGCCACTGATATGTAGCATTTCTCCCTTTATGGGTGCTTTGATGTAAGTAAGTGAGGACCTTTCTCCACTAAATGCTCAGGAATGAGAATTACCCCATCTTTATGGCAAATCCATCCTTCCTCGGTTTCATTGTATGAGAAATCAGATTGATAATTAGTATCTCTTTCTTCAAAAGTAAAACCCCACTTATTTGCTCTGAGTAAATTGTAAGTTGAGTAGTGGGGCTTAAATTTTTTAAAATTCTTTTTCCAATATAAGGGAAAGTACTAATGATGATTCCAGCATTTTTTATTTGGCTGCTGCTTTAGCATCTATATCTACCATTTGGTTTCCTTTGACATACTCTATCTCCCCTTTTTGATGACTGTAGCAACACATTATAGTTACATCTTTAGGCAGCGTTACAGCTTTTGGTTAGGCTAAAATCATCTCTGCATGTTTGATATCTTTTCTTCCAGATGTTAAATGTCCTCTTTCCTTCCAAATGGCTCCATGAGCATAGACTATATTAAAGGCAGTTTTAGAATCAGTATATGTATATATATATATACGCATTGCCCTTCCCTTAAGTGTAAGGCTCTGGTGAGTACAATAAGCTTTGCCGGTTGTGCTGAAGTACCTGGTGAAAGAGCTCCACTTTCTAATATTGGTTAAAGAGTTACCACTGCATATCCTGCCTTCCCGAGGCCTTGGCCTACGAATCTGCTTCCATTGGTGGATGTTTCTATATTGGGATGCTCTAAATGTTCATCAGTTAAGTCTGGTCTGCTGGAATGGACTTCATCAATTATTTGTATACAATCATGTATGGGTTTGTCTTCACTACTTGGGAGCAGAATGGCTAGACTTAAACTGGAGGAGGCCTTTAAAATAACATTCAGATTATCTAATAAAATAGCTCAGTATTTACCCCATATTCCAGTAGTGAGCCTTTGTGTTCTTACAAGGGAAGCGCGCAGTGAGGTGTATGTACAGTGGTAGGGTTGGCTTAGGGGAAAGTTTTCTGCTTTGACGATGTCGCAGGTGGCTGCTACAGCTCTTGGACGTACTAGTTGTTTAGAAAAGCAGACTACAAGGCGTTTGACATGTTTTGGATAAGGGTACCTAATCCGACCCCTTACCTCTTGTGAACAGAAAGATCAAAGGGCTTTCTTGGATCAGGCAGCCCAAAGTGGGGCCCTTAGAAACTTTTTCTTTATTTCCCAAAAGGCATTTTTACATTCTGTGGTCCATTCTAAAGGTTCCTGTTCAGATTATTTTAGTGCTTCATAAGTACAAAGTTAAGGATCCAGATTCTGCAAAATCCTGCCTTCCCTACAAATCCTCAGAGCTGTCTCTTAGTGACTGGTTCTGCTACTTGGGTTAAACCTTCTTTCCTTTAAGGCAATAAATATCTTTGCCCTCTTAATAACTTAAAGCCTTAGTATTTTGCTAAGTATTTTACCTTTTTCACAGAAACTTTATAGCTCTGGTCTGCTAGAATATTTAGAGTTTGGAATATATTCCTAGTGGATGTTTCTTTAGTATGGCTTGGGATTAAAATATCATCTATATATTATAATCTTCTTGGAATTGAAATTCTCTTAAATTTTTAGCTAATGCTTCTCCAAATATTTTTGGAGCATTCTTCAAACCTTGGGGAAGGAGAGTCCAACAATATTGTTGTTTTATTTTATTAGTAGGGTTTTCCCATTCAAAAACAAAGAGTTCTTGGGATTCTAAATCCAGTGGTGTATTAGTCAGCCAAAGGGGTGCTAATGTGAAATACCAAAAATGGGTTGGTCTTTATAAAGGGTATTTATTTGGGGTAGAAGTCCACAGATACCAGGCCATAAAGCGTTATGTTTCTTCTCTCACCACAGTCCATTGCCACATGTTAGAGCAAGACAGCTGCTGGCGTTTGCCAGGGTTCAGGCTTCTGGGGTTCCTCTCTTCCCAGGGCTGCGTTTCTCTCCGGGCTTAGCTCCTGTTTCCTCCACAAGGTCAGCTGTAGACAATGAGGCGAACGGCTTGCTTCTCTTCTCCTGGGGCCTTCTTTCCAGCATCAAAACTGCTTCTCAAAAGACTGCTTCAACTCTGTTCTTTGTCTTGCCTTTTATATTCGATTCCCCACCCACCAAGGGGTGGGGCTCAATGCCCTACTGACGTGGCCCAGTCAACGCCCTAATCATAACTTAATCATGCCCAGATTAACAGATCAGTTTACAAGCATGATCCAATTATATTTTTGGAATTCATGATTACATCAAATTCCCAGACGGCTACAAGTGGTATGCAATAAAAGGCATCTTTTAGATCCAAGACCATTAACCAACAGAGGTCTCCTGTTAAAGTTGTAAGTAAAGTATATGGATTTGGAACTACAGGATGGATATCTTCTATCTGGTTAATGGCTCGGAGATCTTGTACAAACTGAAACTCGTTTAGCATTCCTGGTTTTCAAACTGGTGATATTAGTGTATTATAAGGAGGCTGGCAAGGCTGTACTAGCTGATATTTCAGGAAGTTTTCAATTAATGGAGCAGGCCCTTCTCTGGCTTCTAATTGGAGTCGATATTGTTTTACTTTCCTTACAGTACCTGGTTGTTGGAGCTTTACCAGAACTGGTTTTGCAGTCTTTGCTCGTCGTGGCTTCCTGTCAGCCCCAACCTCAGGATTCACAGCTTTCAGGCTTCCATCTGGTATAGGGATGATGTCCTTATCTCCTTCTGCGAACAGTAGTGCAGCTTGCAAGGCTTGTCTGGGAGGCGCTTCTATTGACAAACACTCTGGAGAAAAGGTTATTTGAACAGTGAGTTTGTTTAATAAGTCTCTTCCTAACAAAGGGACAGGACATTCAGGCATGTATAAGAAACTTTTAAATTTTTAATCCCAGGGGGATGGATGTGGCTCAAATGGTTGGGCGTCCATCTCCCATATGGAGGGACCTGGGTTCGATCCCTGGGAACTCCCAGTAAAAAATAAATAAATTCTAAATCCCAATTAGGCAGTCTAGAGGTTGTAAATAAGGCTTCCATGTGCTTTTACCAGATACTCCTTTTGTAGCAACTGATTGGATGGCATCAGGTCTTATTCAGCACAGAATATGTGGTTCTTGTATCAACAGGAAAGTCAATTAGTTGTTTTCCCACCTGTACTGTGACCTGAGACTCCTGGTGGGAAATGGAGAGGAGGGGCGGTTTTTCTAGAAGAGCCCCCGAGTGAGCCCCCAGGCTCTTAGTTCTCTTTGCTCCAGGTTGCTGTCTAGTCTGCAGTCTCTCCTTGGGGCATTTGAAATTTGGGCTGTCCAATCTCCATCTGAGTCTTCCCCTGAGGGAAGCCAGGGCAGTCCCTCTTTCAGTGCCCTTTCTCTTTACAATGTGCACATTGGTCGATTCCTAGCTTTTGAGGGATTTCTCCAGTTTTGTAAGGTGGGCCGGGGGTCTGACGTGTGCTGCTGGCAGTGGGTTGATCATAGTTCTGGTGAGGGCTGCTTGCCTTTGAAGGAGTTGGGCCTCTAGAGCTGACCGTTTCTTGAGATGTCCGTCTTCACTGGCTTGATCTCTGTTAATATAGACATTAAAAGTGATTTCTGGGAAGCAGATGTGGCTCAAGCAGTTGGACACCCACCTATCACATGGGAGGTCCCTGGTTCAGTTCTCAGTGCCTCCTAAAAAGAAGACGAGCTGACACAAAGAGCACACAGTGAGCAGACACAGAGAGCAGACAGCGAGTGCAAACAACGAGGGAGGGAGAAATAAATAAATCTGAAAACAAACAAACAAACAAAAACCCACAATGATTTCTACCAGTCCAGAGACAGGTAACTCTAACCCCCCATTTAGTTTTTGTAGTTTCTTTCTTATATCAGGGAAACTCTGGGCAATAAAAATCATGTTTATATTGCTGGCATTTTCTGGACTTTCCAGATCTATATCCAGTATTATAAAGTCTTTCTAAGTATTATAAATTTATAAAGTATTATAAATTCTTTCTAAGAAAACTGAAGGGCTTTCTTTAGCCTCCTTTATTACTTCCTGAATCTTTTATTATTTCTAGGCCTAGGAACTCCGTTTCACACTCCAGCTTTAATGCAGTCCTTATACTGTTCTAATTTAGCCCAGTCTCTGCTGTTATTTGGTTCTCAACCTGGATCTGTCACTAGTACAGTAGGTGTGCTCCAGTGTGCACTGGATTACCAGGTGATTCACCTTGTTTCCTGTCTGCTTACTGCTTTGCCTTTTCTTTCTTCTCCCTAATAACCACTCTCCTTTCTTCTCCTGTTAATTAGTGTATTTAGTAAAGCCTGTGTATCTACCCAGTTGGGATTATGTGTTGCAAAAATTGAGGAGAGTAAGCTTTCCATCCTCTTTGGGTCTTCTCTATAGAGAGGGGTATTAATTTTTCCAATTGTGTAAGTCTGATGTAGAGAACAGGGTGTGTATATGCATACAAATCCCCTTGGTTTTCCCAGCTCATCTATTCCTGCAGGCACTTGCCGGAGGGGAAGAAGCTTTTCTGGTGGCTTGGCTGCAGGTTTTGGAGAGCTGTCCTGGCCAAATTGAGTACCCTGGTGGGTATGGGAGGGGGAAACCATTTCTAGTTCTGATTTCTTTATCTTGGGTAAGGAGGGATATAAGGACGGAGGGGAAGAAGGTAAAGGGGGTGAAGGAGGAAATGGATGTGAAGAAGAGAAGGAAGAGGGGTTGGTGAAGAAGGGGGGGGAGGGGAAGAAGGAGAAAGAAGAATTTTTCTTTTTCCCAGTTCCTCGGGTGTTTGGTTATAAGGTGGAGGTGGTGGAGCAGATAGAGGACTTAACAGAGAGTCTATTGAATCCTCTGGGTTTAAATCAGGGAGAACTCTTTCTCTCTTATCCAGGTTTTACAGATCTTACAGGTAAAATATTACTTTTTCTTAAATTGTACAGCTTGTTGTGACAGTCAAGATAAAAGACTCAACATACATTAGTTCATCCCATTTCTTTTTCCTCTAACAGAATAGATCTAATTGCAGTAAAATATCTTTTTTCCATAGTCCCATTTTCAGGCCATTTCTTACCTGATTCTAAGTCTTACTCAGGCCTAACAGTATTGCAGTAATGAACCATTCTCTGCTTTTTCATAAGCAAAGCAAACTCATTCCAATTTTCTAAAATACATTTTAAGAGGCTTTGTTCAGAAATAGTATTAGAGTTTCCCTTTTATAAGTTTTAGTATAAATTAGTGTTAACACTGAGTATAAATGAATTTAAATTTCATAAACATACAGACTATTATACAAAATCATAAACAATTATCACACTAATTCTACTATACTACATGCACTTATTTTACTCCTGGGGCCTCCAACCCCTATTCTTGGGGCCTCCAACCCCTTTTCCTTTTAATGGGGTGCAGTGGTTAGAACAAGGGGGCCATCTGGCAGCGGGACCTCCAGCCTCAAACCTAGTCCTTCTTTCTTCCTGGTCCGTTTTTGGCTTGGTAACCTGCTTACCCGTTTCGACATCTGGTCTTGGAACTGTTTCTCCCTTTGACATGTTGAGGCACTGATGGGCCTGGAATGCTGGCATAGCAGGATAAACTCAGCTGCCAACTTAACAGACCTAGGTGGCACTTTAGATTCAATTACCGTGTTTACCCATCCAACCAGGGCCCCAGTGCTTTGCGCAGTTGGTCTCTCCAGTCCCCGTGTGGTCATCAAATCGATGTCAGACACACCTTACCTGGAACATCGCAACTTATGCAGTTTGGTGCCTCTGCTAAAACTGTCTTGAATATCACATTACATGTTGCGAAAGCAGAGGTTCTTAACCTTTTTTGTTCCACGGACCGCTTTCCTAGTCACGTAAAAAGCATGGACCTCTTCTCAGAATGTAGCAGCAGATAGTTTTATGACACTCAACACCAGTACGTCTTTAAATTAAATTTTTGGATTATACAAAATTACGTTTTACAACTTTCCCATAATTTCAATACCTGATAACCTAACACAGTTCAACATCTGTTCAAACGGTAATTTTTGGCAAACATTTAGAAATTCGAGTTTTCCCACAGTATCATGAAACCATCTCCACCATCCTTACCAACCTTTTTGCAGGCAGTTATCCACTGCACTCAGAACATGCTACATCAAAATAAAAATCATACTAAGTCCACACTATACTGTGTATTATTTAATATATCACACCTGCACCAACACATCCCCACAAGAATAATGTTCTTAATTGTATGAAATAAAATTACCAAGGAAATCAGTTACATATATTGAAATAGTTACTAAAATAAAAGACATATAATACTATACATATGTGCTTCTTTCTTAACACATTAAATAGTAATCCAATACATCAAAAAATATAGGAAAGTTAACATTAAATTTTATTTTTTAAAGATATGTCAATGTGCAGACTGTTGTTTTTTATCTTGAATAAGAACATTAAACCATAGTATAATAATTGACAAGGCAACATGCGTATCACGTTGGACATCTAATTGAGTTCGATATTTTGTTTTCATTGTTACAAGTGTTGAAAATCCCAAGTCACAAAGATATTGTTACAAATGGAATCAAAGCTTCCATAGCTCACTTTATAAGACGAGGATAGGATTCTCCCAGGAAACACCAGAATTCTCCAAGGCTTTTGGAGTTAAACTCCAATTGTGCAAGTCTTTTGTCCTAAGATCAGTGAGTTCATCTTTGGTTAAGTCAACATCTTCGATACAGTTTATATCAGAAAGAAAAGGATTGCGGATCCATGGTTCAATTTTCAAACCATCAAGATAGAAATAACTTTTAAAAGAGTTGTGTAATGTTTCCAAGTGTTTGCAGATACCTCTTTTCCAAAAAAATGGCAGAGAATTTTGAACTTCAACTCCTTCTTGGTAAAGCACTTCCTCCAACATTGAAAAGTTTGCAAGAATGTCAGCTTCTCCTCTCTTCTTCCATATTGGTAACTTAGCAAGAAAGCTTGTAATAGTTCAGTTGCATCCATAATGGTGACTTCACGACCTTGAATGGAAAGATTTATCTCATTCATATGGTAAAAAATGTCTGCCAGGTAAGCCAACCCATGGATAAAATCCTTTCTTTCAAAATGTTCTAAGAGTAGGTTTTCTTTTCCTTTCAGAAAAAGTGAAACTTCTGCCCTTATTTCGAATAAGCAGTTCAAGATTTGTTCTCTTGAAAGCCAGCACACTTCTGTGTGGTAAAAACTTCATATTCTGCTCCCATTTTTTTTTTTTTTTTTTT
>JAQZBX010051028.1:0-19490 GCA_029593785.1 Cabassous unicinctus | reverse complement strand
CACATGGTAAACGGGTGCTCTATCCATTGTGCCACACCCGCTTCCTGCCGTGAGGTTGCTGCATCAGCCCACCTCACCGCTCAGGCCGGCGTGCCCTCACAAGGAGGCCTCAGGATGCGAACCCGGGCCTCCCATATGGTAAACGGGGGCTCTATCCACTGAGCCACACCCACTTCCCTATATGTATGTTATTACAATAAAAATTTTTTTAAAAATCTCACTTTTGCTGTTCTAGTTCAATGACATGATGTGTTGACGTAGGCATACGTGTTTTCCTGCCCATGCGACTTTGAGCAATTACAGTAAAGATGTTTGCAGGGAATTTTATCAGTCCCCCATAGGGTAGGCAGGCAGGATTGAGCCATCAATAGCGTCCATGAAATGAGGCTAGAGCCTCAATTAAGCTTTGGAGAAATAGCCTTTCCTAAGTAGTGAGTGTACCCTGTGACCTGGGGGAATAGTTTTGTGGCAAACCAGTAAGGCACATGCTCAAGGTGTGGAAATCGCCCCACATATCGAGCACTCTTCCATGTACTGCTGCTTCCTTCTGTACTGGAGCCCCCTTACCAGGAAGGTACCTGACTCACATTCTCCCCCCACCCTAGCTGGGTCGATGACACCTGAAATTCATTTAAGATGTAAGTTTTAGGATGCAACTGCCCCTTGAAGGAGTGGCATTGTGGCCTTCAGGTCACACCACTAGAATTCCTTCTCACATCTGTTTGGAGCTTTATAGTTTGCAAGTCATTCGCATTCTCTTATTACATTGATCCCGTGTGGGAGGGTCTGTTCAGGCCTCAGTTCACACCTAAGGAGACTGAGGACAGAGAACTGGAGTGACTTGTCTGAGGACGGTCCGTGACAGAGTTAGCACTGAGACCCTGGTTTTATGATTCCAGGTCCAGAACTCTTTGCAATACACCAGAGCTGTTTCTGATTTACCCGGATGTGTACACTAACTTGTAAGTTGGCCATTCTCCCAAAAGCTAGTATTTCTAGTATAAACAGAGGGAGACAGCCTGAGAGACTAGGATCCTGCAGGAGGTGGGTCCTGCGGGGATGGAGGTGGTGGGGGTAGGGAGAAGGTGTGAAGGTGCAGAAGGATGTAGAAAAGGTAGGGAGCATCCTGGGAAGACTCTGCCAGCTTTATTCCCTTGCCAAGTAGTGAGTCTGCTTTTAGCTCATAAGTGGCCACAAGAACCCCTCCTAGTCCTAAAAGCCTTTCTTTCTTTCTTTGATTTTTTAAATTATTTAATGACTTGCCTGGAGCAGGAAAATGTTTGCTCCAGCTAGGCAATAATGGAAGACAGTGAGCAAATGCCAACTCAGTGATCCCACGGGAACCCTTCTGGGCTGTGGTGTTTGCACAGGGTAAGAGCTGAGGAGGTGGGGTGGACTGCAAGTTCATCAAAGTGCCGCAGGGTCTGTGAAGACTAGGGGCCCTGGCTCTGGAGAAGGCAGTCAGTCCTCCTCAAGCAGGAGCGATGCAGTGAGAGAGCCTCTTTAAATGTCCTGCCCTGTAGCTTAAAAGCAGATTCAGAGAAGCAGATGTGGCTCAAACGATTGGGCTCCCGTCTACCATACGGGAGGTCCCAGGTTCGATTCCCGGGGCCTCCTGGTGAAAGCAAGCTGGCCCATGCTGAGAGCTGGTGCAAGAAGAAGAGACAAAGAGGAGGGACAATGAGAGACACAACAAACCAGGGAGCTGGGGTGGCTCAAGCGACTGAGCGCCTCTCTTCAACATTGGAGGTCCCAGGATCGGTTCCCGGTGCCTCCTAAAGAGAAGACGAGAAGAGAAGACAAGCAGACACAGAAAACAAACAGCAAATGGAAACAGAGAGCAAGACAGGGAGTGCAAAACAATGAGGGGGGTGGAATTAATAAATAAAAATAAATAAATAAGTAAATTTTAATAAATTTTGAAAAAAAATTTTAAAAGCAGATTCAGAGCACAACATTGTGTACTCTCAATAGAAAGAAAGGTAAGGGGGAGCAAATGCTGTTACACTAAAGCTCATTTTTTCCCCTACATTATTCAGCCCACACATGTTTTTCAAGAGCACCAGTCAGGTGGTAGGGATTCTTGGATCCTGTCTCCAAGATAGTCACAGTCCAAGTAGGAAGACAGATATGTCAATAACTGAATTATAATTCAGCATATCCAATGCCCAAAAAGAAGATTGAACTAGGCATAGCAGCAACAGGAAAGGGACAGGATTAACTCTAAGCTAGGCGGGTATCCAGAAGGCTTCCTGGAGAAAGTAACACCTGAGCTGGTTCAACATACCAAAACATGCACACGTCATTAATGGATAGCTCGATGGATCTTCACCAATTGGAATAAGCCTGTGTGGTAGGTTAAACTATGTACCCCAGAAATAAACATGATCTAAATCTGAATCCCATTCCTGTGGATAAGGCCCCACTATAAATAGAGCCCTTTGAAGATGTTATTTAGTTACAGTGTGGCCAGCTAAACCAGGATGGGTCTTAATCCTATTACTGGCAACCTTATAAGGAGAAATCCACAAGGAGGAGCTGGAAGATAGAAATCAGGGGGAGCCCAGAAGGGAAGGGAGAGGACATGGCCATGTGACAGGAAAGCCAAGGAACCCAAGGGTTGCCAGCCAGCCAGAATACTTTGGACCTGGGAGGAGGCAAGCCTTCTAGCCTCCTAAACTGAGACAATAAATTCCTATTAAGCCAATCCATCAGTCTTGGTCATAGCAGCCAGGGAAAGTAAGCCAACCCATGTAATATCGTATTCAGAGCCTGCAATACTATGCTACTCCTTACAGTAACCCGGTATTAATTCATATCTGTATTGCATGTATGTGGAGATTGATCCTCGCAGAAAGTGAGTAATTTGACCTCAGATACAGAGCCAACAAGTAATAATATTTAAACCAAATCATGTGCCTCACTGCAAACCAAAAATTTAGGAAGATAAGTTCCCTCTTTTTCATATGGGGAAACTGAGGCTGCGAGTGGTTTGGGTTTTGGCCCAAGGTTGAAGAGGAAACAAATGGCAAAGCCCACATGGGTGGAAATAGGCCTCTATCTGTAGCCCTCTCCTGGGACCGCACAGAGCTCAGCCCCTGAAGAAGTGCAGTATGTCTTGAGCATGTCCCGTGGTTCCGTAAACTGCCTCTGAATATTTTATTGTTAGGATTGGGTTGGGTGTCAGGTGTAGGGTCAGGCTGAGGTAGGGTGTTTTTTTGCTGGATTGTCCTCTACAGGCCATAGCAGGGCAGGAAAGTACTGGCTTTCTTTTCTAGAATTTAGCCCAGAAATGCCTTAGGCTGTTGGGGCACAGCCTTGAGTTTGAGTGCCCGATTAACTCTCTCATGTGTGAGTTGTTCTGGGGCAAATCTAGAAACTGAGTCAAAAATTAGCACATTTCTTTAGCCATGTGCTAATTTTTGTGCAGCCAGCAAATCGAGATCTGCTTGGAGATGAAAGGAAGAGGAAATCAAATAAAAACTTAAGATCCACTTTACAGTCAGAGGAATATTTAGTCTGCACCCACACCCACCCCCCAGGGACTGTTGGAACATGTACTTAGGAGGAGGCCAGTGACTGGATTATCCCAAAGCAAGGAGATTGAGGTCAAGCAGGATGGAATTTTTAATAATCACAGTGCTGACATTCTGCCTTCAGAAGTGCCAGTACTCTAGATCCAAACTTACAGGGTGGGGACTGCTTTGAGAGGGAAGCTTGAGAAGGAGCCCTGGTGGGGGACAGGAGGACATAATGGCCCCAAGTGGCCCTTCCATCCCTGTGCCCACTTCCGAACTAGGTCTCTTGCTGGTCACCACACAGGAGGCCACTGAGGACACACTGACCCCTCTCCAACCCCCACTTCCAACCAGCTCCTGGAAAAATCCTTTCTTTCAGCACCCTCTGGAGAGTTAGAATGCTCCGACTCGCTCAACGATGTTAGGCATTCCTATACTGGAGTGTCCTTTAGGGAAGCAGATGTGGCTCAAGCGATTGAGCTCTCACCTACCACATGAGAGGTCCGTGGTTCGGTTCCCGGTGCCTCCTAAAGAAGACAGTGAACTGGCGCGATGGGCAGGAGTGGCAAGCTGACACAACAAGATGATGCAATAAGAGACACAAGAAGAAAAACATAATGAGAAACACAACAATAGCAAGGAGCAGAGGCTCCCAGTGCCTCCTAAAGAGAACAAGCAGGACGGCGAGCTGGAGCGACGGGCAGGTGCGGGGAGCTGATGCAACAAGATGACGCAACAAAAGACAGAAGAGGAAGAATATAATGAGACACAACAAGCAAGGAACGGAGGTGGCATAAGTGATTAGGTGCCTCCCTCCCACATCGGAGGTCCCAGGTTTGGTTCCTGGTACCTCCTAAAGGAAACAAAGAAGATGAACAGACAACAAGTGCAAACAACGAGGGGGTTGGGAGAGATAAATAAATAAAATAAATCTTAAAATAATTACCTGTTCAATCGTGTTTCTTGCTTGGGAGACTGTAAGTGAGCTCTTGGGGAAGAGAAGCAGTGACAAAGTCTACCTTACTCACCATGCTTGCCCCAGCACCTAGCAAGAATCTGGCACCCAGTAGGTACTCAAGGAATTTTGGTTGAATCAGTGGGAGGATGTGTCTTAAGAGTAGCAAGTTTCACTTATTCATTTAACAAACAGGTATTGAGTGACACTTTGTGCCAGGCATTGTGTTAGGAGTTGAGAATATATGAGTAAGTAAGAAGTATAGTCCCTATCGATTAACCAAGTGTGCTTCCACCCTTTAGGATTATGAAGATTAAATAAAACAGAACACAGGGAGTGGGTGTGGCTCAAGTGGTTGAACACCTGCTTCCCACATGGGAGGTCCTGGGTTCAGTTCCTGGTGTCTCCTAAAAAACAAACAAACAAACAAAAAACAACAAGCAAAACAAAACAAAAAAAACAACTCGGGGAGCCAATGTGGCTCAGTGGTTGAGTGCCAGCTTCCCACATACAAGGTCCCAGGGTCAATCCCTGGCCTCAGATACCTAAACAAACAAACAAACAACAACAAAAAAAAAAACACCAAAAACAAAACAAAAGAACAGAACCCAGCCCGAGTGTTCAATAGATGTCGACCGTTGTTATTATTGTAAGAGACTAACAAACAAATCATTACTAAATGCTGGGATAATAGCTATGAAGGAAAAGTGTAGCATGCTAGGTAGACCTAACGTAGTTTGGGAAGTTAGGGTAGAGGACGTCCCAGACGAAGTGACATTTAAGCTGAGACCCAAAGGATGAGTCAGAACAGGGTAGGCAGTGGTGCTTTGGAGTAGCCCTTCTTCAGAACCAACACAAGATTTCCAAGAAGGATTCAAGAAGTTGCTTGGGAAAGTAGAGAAAGGACTTGGGAAACTGGAAAGTGAAGACAGTCTAGGACCATGGGTCTGGATGAGGCTCAGAGGGAGCTGTAGAATATTTGGGGAAAGGTTTGCAGAGGCATTGAGCAAGTTTGTCTTTTAGGAATGAATGGCCAGCAAATGGGAGGAGATGGCAGAGAGGAGGTGGTTCTAGCAGATGTGGCCAGTAGAGCATAGAGTTTAGCTCTGAGGCAAAGGGCAGACACGGTGGGCTGCCTAAATTGTCTTTAGTAGTGATCACTGAACCACTAGTCCTGCATGACTTTGGAAAAGTCACTTCACTTCTCTGTGCCTCAATTTTCTCAGTAGTAAAATGGAGATAAAGGAAATTTCCTTGTCAGTCCTATAGGACTGTGAAGATGAATTAATTCACTCATCTAACAGTAGATACAAGAGATGAGTAGGAAATGGCCAGATCCTCTTGCTTGCAGCTTAGTTGGGAAAACAAACTTGTAAAAAGATGAGTGATCATTTGGCCAGACAGGCAAGGATGGCAGTCCTTTCAGCCTGAAGAAAAGTCTCAGAGACATGAAAGAAGCACGATGTATTTAATAACAATTCAAAAGTAGTTCTGTTTAGCTAGAACACAGAAGTGTCAGGGTTTGAGAATGGAAGAAGAATCTTGATATGGATTGCCCCAAAAGCATAGATGAAGAGAAAGACTTAGATGTGGATCGTTTATTTGGGATTTGGTTCCAGGAAACAAATGTGAAGGAGGAGAGAGAGTGAGGCAGAGAAAGGAGAAGAGCCAATAAAATGTGCTAGTTGCTATGTGGGCAATTAGGGTTCAATCCTCCTGTGGACCTTCTATGGGACTGTGTAGAATGTAGTTCAGATGCTGGAACAGTTACCCAAGGATTCCTGTCCTCCAGTGGTGGAAAGATGACCTCAGGACATCAGCTGCCTGTTCTTCTGGGTTGCTCTTGTGTGCACTGAGTGCCTTCCACAGCTTCAGAGAAAGCAGAGGGTTGCTGCACACTGGATTCTGGCACTGTGCAAGAAACCATCCAGAATTCTGAAATAGAGAAGAATGGGGGAAAGGATAACTTATGATATAAAGGCTGAGAATTTTCCAGTACTGATGATAAAAATAAATGAAATGATGAAGAAAAAGAATGGTTGGACTGAGGTATGAAGGACAATCATGGGTGCTAAATAGCTCAGCGCTAAATAGTTGTAGTTATATCTCCCCAATCAATTTATTGTGAAACTTGAAAAGTGTTCATGAGTTAAAGAATTGAATCTCTAACACGGCATTTCAGCCATGAGAAGAGAATGACTTAAATTATATATCATACCTTCTCACAAGGTCAGCCTTACAGCACGAATATTACTCATTTCGTTAGCCTTTCCCCTGTATAATCAAGACAAGATCAAACATTTATCTCCAGGAAACAAGGGGAAAGGAGCATCTGGTCAACCTTTATAGAGACACCATAAGGAGGCAGTGTAGCTTGCATGTGCCAGCAAATTTGATCTCACTGTATCTATTGACTATTTGAGAGTAAATTTCAGAAATCCTGCCCCTTTATTCACAATACTTCATTGTGTATTTCTTAATGACAATGGCTTTTGATTACATATGGTATTATATTATCAATGTAATGTATAATACATAATGTATTACAGTATACTTCTCAAAAACCACAGTCCATTTATTCAAATTTTGATAATTATTCCAATAATTTCCTTGTAGTCTTTTTTTTTTTTCTGGTCTAGGTGTCAATCTAAGATCACACATTGTATTTACTTATCGTGTCTCTTTAGTCTCCATTTTTCAGGAAGAGTTTCCCAACCTCTCCTTGTCTTAGTGCTTTACCTGTAAATATGAAAGGAGAGTAAAAAATCACCAGACATCTCAGTAAATTTTAAAACGTGAAAGAAAAAGACTAATGCAAACAAGTAAACAAAAGGGAGCTGGAGGAAATGGATACTCTGCAAAAACCAGAAGGAAATATTTAAATTAGTTAACTAAATTTCACAGAGGAGTTATAGAAGGTTTTACTATCTTGAAACAAGAGCAAACACACAAAGAACTCTTGCAAATTAAAAATATGGCATTCTTTTTTTTAATTCAGTAGAAAGGCTGGAAGACAAAGTCATGGAAATTTCACAGAAACTCAAATAAAAAGACAAAGAAGTAGAAAACAGGAGAAAAAAGAGAAGAAATTTAGAGAAACAGCCCCAAAAGTCCAATATCAGGCTAACAGGAGTTTCTGAAAGAGGGAAGAATTAAACCAGAGAGAAGAATATTTTAAAAAATAGTTATTCAGCCCTTAAAAGGAATGACTTATGATGCATGCTACAAAGTAGATGAACCTTGAAGACATAATGTTGAGTGAACTAAGCCAGGCACAAAAGGACAAATATTGTATGAGCTCACTTATATGAAATAATTAGAATATGCAAATCAGAGAATCCAGAGTGTCAGAAGTTAAAATACAGGTTACCAGGTACAGGGGTGGGGTGGGTAATGGAGAGTTAATGCTGAATTGATACTGAGTTTCTGTTAGGGGTGATGAAAAAGTTGTGGTAATGAATGTTGGTGATGATAGCACAACATTGTGAATGTATTTAACACCACTGAATTGTATACTTGCAAGTGATTAAAATGGAAACTTTCAGTTGCATATATGTTACCAGGATAAAGATTTAAAAATAGAACTGTACAATACAAAGAGTGACCGCTAAGGTAGCTATGGACAATAGTTTATAATACAATTATAATACTATTATTTCATCAGTTGTAACTAAGGCACCACACTAATACAAAATTTTAATAATAGAGTAAACCATGTGTGTGAGGGGAGGGGTACAAGGCAGCTCTGTACTTTCTACATGAATTTTAATTCACTAGAAAGAATGGAAGACAAATTTCTTATCTTTTCTCTCCTGTTTTCTAATTATTTGTCTTGTTATTTGAGTTTCTGTGAAATTTCCATGATTTGTCTTCCAGTGTTTCTACTGAATTAAAATAAACCTACAACTGCACTAATAAAAAGTAAAATAAAATCGAAATAGTACAAGAACATTTCCCAAAACCGAAGTACATGTCTTCATAATAAAAAAGGCCATGGACTGTCTGCTGCAATGAACAAAATCTCATACCAAGGGAATAATGTTAAATTTCAGAACATTGTGTATAAAGAGAAAATCCTGTAATTATCTGGAGAGAAAAACGGTCCATATAAAGGTTCAGGAACCAGAAAGTTATTAGATTTCTCTTCAGCAACACTAGAAGCTAGAATTCAAGGAATAAAATGCATTAAAAACTCTTGGGAGAAATTATTTTCAACCTATAGTTCTATATCCAGCTAAACTACTAATCAAATATGAGAATAGAATAATTTATTTTTGGATATGCATGGATAGAAACCTAACTTCCAACATATTCTTTTTAAAAGAACAACTTTATACACATAAATTTGACAACTTAGACGAAATGGACCAATTCCTTGAAAAACGCAAACTACCAAAACTTATCCCATATTTAATAGGTAATTTGAATAGCCCTAAAACTACTAAGAAAATTAAATTGTTAAAGAAAAGTTCCCAAAGAAGAAATCTCCAGGCCCAGATGATTTCACTGGAAAATTCTACCAAATGTTTAAAGAAGCATTAACACCAATTCTACACAATACTTCCCAGGAAATAGAATAGGAGAGAACATTTTCCAATTCATTTTAGTAAGCTAGTGATACCTGATATCAAAACCAGACAAAGACGGTACAAAAGAAGAAAACTGTAGAGCATGAATATAGATGCAAAAATCCTTAACAAAATATTAGAAAACAGAATTCAGCAATATGCAAACATAATTACACACCATGGCTGACTGGGGTTTATTCTAGGGTTGGTTACAAGGTTGAATACAATGTAGGTTCAATTATAGTAATCCACTATGTTAATAGGCTAAAGGAGAAAAATCACATGATCATATCAACTGACTTAGAAAAACAATTTGACAAAATTCAAACACCCATTCATGATAAAACTCTTAGAAAATGGAATAGAGGAGAACTTCCTCAATTTAAGAAAGAGCATCTACAAAAAATTTACAGCTAACATTATACTGAATGTTTTTCCTTAATATCAGGAACAAGGCAAGGATGTCTGCCCTTACCACTCTCATTCAACATAGTGCTTGAAGTTCCAGGAGTACAGTAAGGCAAGAAAAGGAAACAAAAGGCATACAGAGCAGGAAGAAATAAATAAAACTGTCCCTATTTTCAGAAGATATGCTTGCCTACATAGGAATCTCAAAAAATCTACAAAAACCTTCCTAGAACTAATAAGTGAGTTCAGCAAGTTCTCAGGATGCAAGATTACATGCAAAATACATTGTATTACTATGCACCAGCAATGAAATTTAACACTGAAATTAGTTACAAATACCATCTATAATTGCTAAAAGAAAGAGACGGCGATGGAGATGGAGATGGAGAGGGAGAGGGAGAGGGGACTACTTAGGTATAAATCTAACAAGTCATGAATAGGAATTGTATTTTGAAAATGACATGATATTGATAAAAGAAATCAAAGAAGAGCTACATAAGTGGAGAGACATACCATGTTCATGGACTGGAAGAGTCAACATGGTAAAGATGTCAAATCTTCCCAAATTGATATGCAGGTTTAATTCAATACCCATCAAAACCCCTGTATGATTTTTGTAGATATAGAGAGGATTATTCTAAAATTTATGTGGAAAGGTAAAGGAACTAGGCTAATTAAAACAATTTTGCAAAAGAAGAATAAAGTGGGAAGAATCCATATACCCAATTTCAAAACTTATAGCTACTGTGATAAAAAAACAAAAACAAAAACAAAAAACCCCATGTTGTATTGGTAGAAGGATAGACACATAGATTTGTGGAACAGAATAGAGAACTGGAAATAGACCACACAATATGGCCAACTGATTCTTTTAAAAATTCTAGTATATTATTTATTTAGTTATTTACTTTAAAGCAGTTTTATTGAGATATATTCACATATCATACAATCTAGCCAAAGTGTATAATCAATGACTTTTAGTATAACCACAATGTTGTGCACTCATCACCACAAAAAAATTTAGAACAATTTCATTACTCCAAAAAGAAAAACTCCACACTTCTTAGGACTCACCTCTCAATCCCTCTATCCTTCCCTAGCCCTACATAACCACTAATCTAATTTTATCTTTATAAATTGATTTATGCTTACATTTTATATAAATAGAATCATATAATATGTAGTACTTTGTGTCTGGTTTCTTTCACTTAACATACTATGTTTTTTTGGTCTGATATTAACAACTTGTAACATTAACATACATTTGTTTAGTTTCAAAAACAGTCTTATATATACAATATTACCCATATTCATATTTCACATGAGATTTTACTATGCTACACAGTCCCATGCATTTTTTAGCTTTCCTTTTAGTAATAATTCACATGACCTTAACTTTCCCTTTCAACCACTGTCATACCCATATAATAGCTCTGTTAGTTACAAACATTAGGTTGTGCTTTCACCTTTTCTATTTATTTCCAAAGTAATCTTTTTTTTTTCTTTTTCTTTCTTTCTTTTTTTTTTTTTACCAATTCTGCACAAGCTAATCCTCATTTTTCCATTCTCTAACCTCATTCAATTTTCTGGTGACCCATGTTCAAGTTAGTAACTCCATGAGACTACACAATATATTTAGTTAATAATAGCACAATCAGACCATATTTGTCCTTTTGTGTCTGGCTTGCTTCACTCAATGTAATGTCATCCAGGTTTATCCATGTTGTCACATTTTTTACAACTTCATTTCTTCTTACAGCTGCATAATATTCCATTGTGTGTGTACACCAGTTTGTTTATCCATTTGTCAGTTGATGGACACGTGGGCTGTTTCCATCTTTTGGCAATCGTGAATAACTCCCCTATGAAAATTGATGTGCAGATGTCTGTTGGTGTCACTGCTCTCAGTTCTTCTGGGTATATACCCAGTAGTGGTATTGCTGGGTACATGGCAAATCTTTATTCAACTTCTTTAGGAACTACCAAACAGTCCTCCCCAGTGGCTGTACCATTCTACATTTCCACCAACAGTGGATAAATGTTCCTATCTCTCCACATCCTCTCCAACACTTGCAGTTCTCTGTCTTTTTAATAGTGGCCATTCTAACAGGTGTGAAATGATATCTCATTGTAGCTTTGATTTTCATTTCTCAAATCGCTAGTGATTTTGAACATTTTTTCATGTGTTTTTTCACCATTTGTATTTCTTCTCTGGACAAATGTCTATTCAAGTCTTTTGTCCATTTTTTAATTGAGTCATTTGTCTTTTTATTGTTGAGTTGTAGCATCTCTTTATATATCATAGATATTAAACCCTTATCAGATATGTGATTTCCAAATATTTTCTCCCATTGACTCAGCTGCCTTTTTACCCTTTTGACAAAGTCGTTTGAGGTGCAAAAGTGTTGAATTTTGAGGAGGTCTTATTTATCTATTTTTCCTTTCGTTTTGTCTGCTTTGGGTATAAGGTCCAAGAAGGCACCAACTACCACAAGATATTTAAGATGTTTCCCTATTTTTCTTCTAGTAGTTTTATGGTCCTGTCTTTTGTATTTAGGTTTTTAATCCATTTTGAGTTGATTCTTGTATACAGAGTGAGCTAGAGGTTCTCTTTCTTTCTTTTGGTTACGGGTATCCAGTTCTCCCAGCACCATTTATTGAAGAGACTGTTTTGTCCTGTCGACATAGACTTGGTCGGTTTGTCGATAACCAGTTGGTTATAGAGGAGAGGACTTATTTCTGGACTCTCAGCTCTTTTCCACTGGTCAATGTGTCTGTCTTTATGCCAGTACCATGCTGTTTTGACCACTGTAGCTTTGTAATATGTCTCAAGATCAGGCAGTGAAATTCCTCCCAGATCACTCTTCTTTTTTAGAATGCTTCTGCTATTTGGGTACACTTTCCCTTCCAGATGAATTGATAATTGCCTTTTATATTTCTGCAAAGTAGGCTTTTGGAATTTTGATTGGGATTGCATTGAATCTATAAATCATTTGGGTAGGAATGACATCTTCACAACATTTAGTTTTCCAGTCCATGAATACAGAATGTCTTTCCATTTGTTTAAATCGTCATTGATTTCTTTTAGCATTGTTTCGTAGTTTTCTGCATATAGGTCCTGTACTTCTTTGGTTAATTGATTCCTAGGTATTTGAATCTTTTTGTTTCTATTGTAAATGGAATTTCCCCCCTGATTTCCTCCTCAGATTGTTCAATACTACTTTGCAGAAACATTACTGATTTTTGCACTTGATCTTTTATCCTGCCACTTTGCTGAACTCATTTATTACCTCAAGTAGCTTTGTCATAGACATTTCAGAATTTTCCAAATACAGGATCATGTGATCTGTGAATAGTGAGAGTGTTACTTCCTCTTTTCTTAGTTGGATGCCTTTTTTTGTTTCTTGTCTCATTGCTCTAGCTAGAACTTCTAGCACAATGTTGAATAACAGTGGTAATATTGGACATTTTTATCTTGTTCCCAATCATAGAGGGAAAGCTTTCAAGCTTTCCCCATTGAGTACGATGTTGACTGTGGGTTTTTCATATATGCCTTTTATCATATTGAAGAATTTTCCTTATATTCCTATATTTCAAAGTGTTTATATCAAGAAAGATGCTGGATTTTGTTAAATGCCTTTTCTGCATTGCTCAAGATGATCATGTGGGTTTTCTCCTTCAATTTGTTAATGTGATGTATTATGTTACTTGATTTTCTTATGTTGAACCACCCTTGCATACAAGGAATAAATCCCACTTAGTCATGGTGTATAAGTCTTTTAATATGCTGTTGGATTTGATTGGCAAGTATTTTGTTGAGAATTTTTGTATCTATGTTCATTAGAGAGATTGGTCTGTAATTGTCTTTTCTTGTAGTATCTTTATCTGGTTTTGGTATTAGGGTGATGTTGGCTTCATAAAATGTATGGGGTAATTTTCCCTCTTCTTCAATTTTTTGTAAGAGTTTAAACAGGATTGGTATTAATTCTTCTCAAAATGCTTAGTAGAATTTACCTGTGAAGTCCTGGACTTTTCATTGTGGGGAGAGTTTTGATGATGGACTCAATCTCTTTCAACGTGATTGGTTTGTTAAGTTCTTATATTTCTTGTACCGCCAGTGTAGGTTGTTTGTGCATTTCTAGGAATTTGTCCATTTCATCTAGGTTGTCTAGTTCATTCATTCATCTCAATATATTTACTGATTTCACTTGCACTTTCTTCTTTGACCCATTGATTATTTAGGCTTGTGTTGTTCAGCCTCCACACACCCAGTGTCTTCTTGATATCTTTTATCTCTTTAGACATATTGCCTTTTAATTCATTAATTTGATTTTGGAAATTTGTAAGAATCTTGTTGATTAGTTGTCTCAAATCCTGTGTATCACCTGGGGCTCTTATATATTCCTTTTCTTGGGTCATTTCTTCCATTTTCTTAGTATGGCTTGTAATTTTTTGGTGATATCTAGGCATCTGACTATGGTGATGAATTTATTCTGATGCTCAATTTCTCTCTCTTTCAAAGGAATTTAGTAGCAGGGGTCTGTGTGTTACTGCTGTTCTTTTGTTTTTATTTTTTTATTTTTTGAGGTACCAGGTGCTAGGGATTAAACTCAGGACCTTGTATGTGGGAAGCTGAGTTGGTTTTTTCATTTGTTTTGCTTCTTGTGTGTTTGTTTGTTTGTTTTAGGAGGCACTGGGAACCAAACTCAGGGCCTCCCAAGTGGGAAGAAGGTGCTCAACTGCTTGAGCCACATCTGCTACCCTCTCTGATTCTTGGTTCAACCTGTTCTTGGTCTTTAGGATTATCCCTGTTAGTTGCTCAAATCTGGGCTTTGGACCCAGTAATGGGTTGCAGACCCTCTACCAAGGGCTTTGGGATGGGAGGCTGCAAAGGCTGGAAATAGCCTCTCTTAGTTTCCTTACATGCACTTCCTTGGATGGCCAGCAGATGGTGATCTTCAGTAGCCCTCTCAGTTCAAAGCCTGGTAGTAGTGTGTGTGCTACAACAATGATGGGATCAATGTCTTGGAGGATCCTGTCTGGAGGCTAGAGCCTTGTAATTCACACTTTCTCAGAGGTTATTCTCCAACCTTTTCAGGCAGCCCCCTCCCTTTTCCCAGGGAAGGAATAATTCCACTCTCGTTTGCTTCCTCAACATCCAGTCCTGGTCAGTAGCGAGGGTGATTGAGAGGGTCGGTTCTCTAGTTATAAGCTGGCTCCCAAGGCAAACAATGGCACAGCCCCACCCATCCTGGATGGGCTTGTGGGGCACAGCAGACCAATTTTGTGGGTCAAAAGCTGAGTCAGACTTAGGCTTGATCCTCTCTTCTTTCCTGGGGAGATGGATCCCTGCAATCCCCTTTGCCTGTAGCCACAGACCCAGAGGCCTATGAATTCAAAACTGTCTATAGGGTGAGGGACCGCTCCAGCTGCTGCATCTGCAGCTTTAACTCACAGTTTTGCCGTCAAGATTCTTTTCCTCTGCCCCTTTCTCTTCTGGGAAGAGGAAGGAGTCCCGTGTCTTCCTAGTTTTCCATCTTCCTGGAAGTCCAACTGATTTTTCAAAATAACAGCTTTATTGGGATATGAGTTACATACCATACAAATCACCAATTTAAAGTGAAAAAAAAAAAAACACACAAAAAAACCGGTGGTATTTAGTATAGTCGCTGAGTTGTGCTACCATCATCAGAATCAATTTTAGAAGATTTTCATCAGCCCAAAAGGAAACTCTTGTCCCTTATCAGTCATCCTCAATTCCCCCAACTCCCTTCCTCCACCAGCTGGGCAACCTCTAATCTCTTTCTGTCTCAATAAATTTGCCTATTCTGTGTATTTCATGCATAACTGAATTGTTGGTTTTTTTTTCGTAACTGAGTTTTGACAGGTGCAAAAGCAATCCAATGGAGGAAGGAAAGCTTTTTCAACAAATGGTGCTGGAGCAAATAGGCATTTATAGGCATAAAAATGAACCTTGACTTGAGTCTTACATTATGCAAAAATTAACTGAAAATGGATCACAGACTTAAATGCAAAAACATAAAACTTTTAGAAAAAAAAATAGGAGAAACTCTTCAAGATCTAGGGCTAGGCAAAGAGTTTAATTTGATACCCAAAGCATAACCCATAAAAGGAAAACTTGATAAATTTGACTTAACAAAATTTAAAAACTTGCTTTTCAAAGCCTCTATTAAGAGGATGGAAGGGGAAGCGGGTGTGCCTCAGTGGATAGAGCCCCCGTTTACCATATGGGAGGCCCGGGTTCGTGTCCCGAGGCCTCCTTGTGAGGGCACGCTGGCCTGACCAGTGTGGTGGGCTGATGCAGCAACCTCACGGCAGGAAGCGGGTGTGGTGCAATGCATAGAGCACCCGTTTACCATATGAGAGGCCCCAGGTTCGCTTCCCGGCGCCTCCTTGTGCGGGCAGGCCGGCTCACGCGGCGCCGTGGGCTGATGCGGCAAGACCTCACAGCAAGGTGGAGATAAGCAGACACAGAGAAGACATGCAGTGAATGGACACAGCAGCACAAGCAGCAAGGGGGGATAAATAAATAAAATTTAAAAAAAGAGGATGGAAGGACAAGAAGGGGGAAATGCCACATATCTGACAAAGGACTAAAATCTAGTAACTCTTAAAGTTCAACAGTAAAATAACAAACAACCAATTAGAAAATGGGTGAAAGACATGAGGAGACATTTCACTGAAGAAGAAGATTTGCAGATGGCAAATAAGCACATGAAAAGTTGTTCAATGTTATCAGCCATTAGGAAAATGCAAATTAAAGCCATAATGAGATATCATCACATAGACATAGAATAGCTAAAACAAAACAAAACAGTGACAACACTAAATGCTGGCAAAGATATAGAGAAACTGGATGACCCATACATTGCTAACAGAATGTAAAATTGTACTGCCACTCTGAAAACAATTTGTCAGTTTCTTAAAAAAAACTAAACATGCAACTGTCATATGAGCCAATAATTGCACTCCTGGATATTTATCCCAGAGAAATGAAGACTAATGTTCACACAAAAACCTGTACACTAATTTCTATAGCAGCTTTATTCATAATAGCACAAACCTGGAAACAACCCAGCTGTCCTTCAGTGGGTGAATGTTTTAAACTAACTGTGATACATATGTACCATAGAATACTACTCAGCAATAAAAAAGAATATTATCTCTTTTTTGGTGTACAGATCTATGAATTTTAATACATGCATAACTTCATATAGCCATCACCACAATCAGGATACAAAACAGTTACATTCCCCAAAAAACTTTCTCATGCCATGACTTTTTAATCAGACCCTCATCCACTCCTAATTCCAGATGATCGCTGCCCTGTTCATCATCTTCACAGTTTTTCTCTTAATCCTATTACTGCAGTCCTTTATAAATGGGAAGAATATGAAGAGAGACAAAGAGAGAAAGCCACAGAAGCCAGAAGCTGAAAGCAATGAAGCCCAGAAGAGAAGGGAGAGACCAGCAGATGCCGTCATGAGCCTTGCCACGTGGCAGAGGAGCCCAGCATCACCAGCAGTTAGTCTTTGGAAGAAAGCATCGTCTTGATGATGCAATGATTCGGACATGTTCAAGGACTCTAAATGTAAGCAAATAAATCCCCATTGTTCAAGCTGAACCATTTCATGGTGTTTGCTTTAAGCAGCCTAGGAAACTAAAACAGATGGGGATACTATCCACTTCACAGGGTTGTTTTGAGGCCTAAATGGAATGAGAGGCCCTGGAGTTATTGTGTGAGGCCTGCAAAAGCCAAACATTTTTGTATAAAATAAATTGTACTGTTTGAACATAGTTGTGTGATTATTTTTAAAACACTGGGGATGGATGTGGCTCAAATGGTTGGGCGTCCATCTCCCATATGGAGGGACCTGGGTTCGATCCCTGGGACCTCCCTGTAAAAACAAAAACAAAAAAACACACTATCCTGGTCAATAAAATTTAAAAAATTGTTAGCTTTATGCTTGTCTATATTTTCTTAATCTGTGGAAATGAAATACAAACTGACTTTCATATGGAGAGTCAGCATTTTCAAGTATAAAGGATCTTTGTGCTTGAAATACTGTAAATCAGTGAGGCAATGCCTGGTTCATTAAGGAGGTGCTCAGTACTTGGTAACTTGCCAGTAGTAGCAGTGGCAGCATTAGCACTAGTAGCAGCATTTCACTTGCATTATTTTACTTGCTCTTCATAACGCCCTGTGAGGGGGAATGGGCAGAGAACGTAAGCCCTATTTTATGGTGAGAACATGAAGGGTTGGGGGTCCTGCAGTTGGAAATCTCCATACCTGGGAGTAGAACCCGGATCTTCAACCCCGAAAACGTGGCCAGGAGAAGCCAAGGAAGGTGGCCTTCTTTGTGTTCAAGGGACGTTATTTTTTACATCTAGAGAGAGAGATGCTGCCCAGGTAACTGATCCCTCAGCAGTTTTGCAGTGTGGCTAAGCAGGACAGCAAGGGACATCCTGGGTTGCTTCTGTGCATTTGGCTTCGACCAGTAAACCCATTTGCTTTGGAAACCAGTCAACCTAGTCAGAGTGAGATCAATCCTCCCAAGGAACCCATCCCCCTTAAGCTTCTCCAAGCCTCTCTGGGAGGTGGACTAGGCCCTTGGGGTGAGGGGGAGCCTCTGTAACAGCCAGACCCCTTGGGCAGCTTAGACCTGCCTGCTAGAAACAACTCTGCTCTGGTGGGTAGGACCCCTGCCTCCAAGTGTTGGCTTGATCGATAACTCCACCACCTCTCCAGTAAAATGTGGAGAGGACTTGCTCCCTCCAATGTGGACTTGCTCGCAGAGCCCTTCCAGGCCCCTTGTTCTGAGATTCTGAGACCTGAGATCCACTGAGGCTTACAGCTGCCCCCAAGGGCTGAGCTGGGCTGGCCACCCACTCTGTGCTCAGAGACAGGGAAGGGAAAGGCGCAGCTGGCCGGGGGAAGAGGGCAGCAGAGGGAATGCCATGTCATCTGATCCCTAGCTGATTAAGCCTTTGAAATTGCCCTCTGGGGACATGTCCGTGAAGGACGTCACCGAGGTGGGGGAAGAATGCGGCCTGTTGTCTGGGCCCAGGACACAAAGGGCTGTCTGTGTGCACGTGGGCACTCCCGATCCAGGGCCGATCAGCTGCTCTTGTTTCCTCCTTCATCATCACAATACAACCACACAGTCACAGTCTGTCCTTCTACGCCCGCCCCAAGAGAGCTGGACAGCAAGACTTCTGCCCACTGGGTACCCGCTGAGCACAGCCAGTAGCGCCAGCCTCCAGGCCCACTTGGCTCCTGGTGTGTCTAGAATTTCAGTCGCCTGCTTCTCCCCTGCCTTTATCTACTGCCCTCTCTTGTCTCCCCTTTCTCTCGCCCTCCCCGGCACATGTGTGAGTGGCAGATCCAGCGTGATCTGGACCCAGCTGAACAGCAGGGAGCCAAGCCTGGTTGCCTGAGAGATTACCAGCTGGGCAGCGGCCAGCCATGGCACAGGGTCACTCTGGCAGCTGCCCTGGCCCACCACCCTGAGCCCTAGGAAACCGGGCGAGAAAGTTCCTTTCCGGATAGAGCCCCTGCCAGTGCCTAGCAAGGAGCCGGTGTGGCACTGGGGTCGGGAGACCTGGGGTTTGAATATGGACGCCCATGTTCCCAGGTTGCAGAAGAAGTGTAGGCCAAGTCCTTAACCTCTGTGAGTCTTCGATTTCTCATTTCACAAAGGTAGATAACAGTTTCTACCCCATAGGGTTGTTGAGTGCTTTCCATGTGCATTCCCCAGGGCAACGCAGCATAAGTAACATCACACATTTACACACACACGCAATACACATCAGCCATCATTCATTCTTCCAACAATTACTGAGTGCTTTCTATGTGCCAGGCACTGTTCTGGGGACTTGGGAGAAATCATTGAACAGAACAGACAAAAACTCCCACCCTTATAGAATGCAACTTCTGTTGGGGGAGACAGGCAAGAAACAGTAAATGTAAGAAAGAAGAAGAGAAACAAATACACAAACAACAACAACAACAACAAAAAA